>JAQFVV010013859.1:0-67836 GCA_028023455.1 Epiperipatus broadwayi
CATATTAAATGGTATTACAAGTTTTATAAAATAAACTATCGCATCATATATTTCATTATTTATATCATAAGTTTTATAGAATTGAAAATAGCATATCTGCTGTATATATATATTTCATTAACTATAACGCAAGTTTTATAGAATTAAAAGCCTATCTGCAGTATACATATATATTTGTTCCTTTCAAATAAAGTTTTAACTTTTATCTTCTTAACACTCAATTTTAATTTTAGGTTATTGTCGATTAGCCACCGCACAGTCTGATGTTGCTAGTCAAAAATCAATAGATATAACATTACTGAGCTGATTTACAATTTAATTTTTTTACACTACTACATGTCAGTGCGTAGCACTGGAATTTGCAGGTAGGGGGATCCGATGTCTTTGCCGATCCGAAGGATTGTCTGTCACATGCTAGATAATTTGTAAAACATTATCCATCGCAGCGCTACGCGCTGGAATTGGCAGGAAGGGAGGGAGGATCGTCCGTCACAACATACACAACATTTTTAAAAACAAAATTATTTAGAAAATCTAATATTTCCTTTTTTCAATTAACGTCTGATCAAAAAAAAAAATTTTTTTCAACACTATTTTAAAACAATTTACGAAACACAATTTGATTTGAAAATTACCCTCTGATCAAACAAAGCTTATGCTTTGAAAGTCTCATACCTATCCCTGTGCAAAATATGTTTTACGCATGCTTTAACCTTAAAAATATGTGTATGGAAGCATGTCTTTTATCTTACAATTATTACTATCTAAAACTATGTCAGGTCGTACAAAAAATAAGTACTTGGAATGCACGTGCAAAGACTTAGGACAACTTGAATTCTACATACCCTTACATCACACTATAGCAATCTGTGAAGTGTGTGATAGTACCGCGAAGCACAAAAGCTGCTTAGTGGCCAATATGAACAGAACTGTTCTATAGGCCGCGTGAAAAGTATATTTCTGTGCTTTTGCATGGAAACAGTGACAGCAGGCAGTGTGCGGGGGCTAATCAATGACAACCTAATTTTAAAATTGAAAGTTATTTATAAATCATTCGTAATTGCGATATGACTAAATGACATCTTTGAAATAAGAAGATTTTAAATAAAGTTTAAAATAGCAAATAAATTAAAATCATGAGAAAAGAGATTTAAATGTCTTGATTCGACACAATTACTGGACTATTAAATATTTTAGGTACTGAAATATATTTACTAATTTTACCTCCATCCAATTCTTAAATAATAAGTCTACCAGATTTAAAAAAGATCGAGTATATTACAATAATCAATCTTCCTTAATATCGAATTAATTAAGCATGGATAAAAATATAAAAAGAAAGCACATTTTAATAATACAATTAGATTTTATATAATATCAAAAGAAGCAAGGAAAGAAAAAATATTAGAGAGGCTTTAATTGTGTACCGGTAAATAGAAATTTATAAAGTTAAAATAAATCACTCTTTTAACGGACCTTCAAAGGATTTTTGGAAGATAGTAAACAATAGCGCTAAATTTCCTGATTAGTTCATTGGTCCTATGGGGCAGTGCTCTTGAATATTGGCTGGCTGGTCACCCGGTGACATTGTATACTGGGGGCTTCCTTTTGATGGCATAGTATGACAGCAACTTTGATTGTCAATTGTAGGCAGGGACTTTAGCAGCATCGAATTTTATTGTACCAGGAAACTCTATACTCATGTTCCTCGGAGATGGTGAGAGAAATTGAGATACTCTATTTACTGGTCGTGGTGTAACGTAATTTAACAGCTTAAAAAAAACCTTTACAAGAAGTAAAACTCTTTCTTCCCTGCCCCTATACATATCCCTCAAAAACACAGGGCATTCAGTTGTTTTCGAAATTGATTAATTAATTTTAAAACTTAGAGAAAATTCTTTTCTTTACTATCTAAAAAAATCTTAGTGATTACTATCTTGATCTAGTTTAATTTTAAAATTTTACTAATTGCATTTTTCTTAATTAAATTCTGAATACCTTCGGTTTTTTTAATCTAATCTCTTACAATAATTACATATTTCTTGTCATCTTTTACCATAATGACAATGATATACTAAAATATAAATTCAAAAATTAATTTTAATTTATACATTCTTTTGAACATCAGTTGATTCTAATTAATTAGTTAAATTTCCTTTGCTGACTTGAACCCCCCCTTTACTCTCACATAATAACATTAAATTTCATAATAAAATTAAACTTCTTTTTACACTATTTTTTTAATGCATTAGCATTATAACTTAATGGCAACAATATATACATGAAGCATGTATATATGCATTTGTATATACATGACCACTTCAATGTGTATATAAGTGATCTTCACAAAAACAGACATTAGTAAATTAATGCAGAGTATTAAATACTATATGTATAGCAGTATTTGTTAAACAAATAAAAAACGGAAAATTAATAAATAATATCTAATGTAGTATTGTTTTGTTGTGATAAAACAAAATTAAAATTTGTCCACTTTAATAAAATAAAAAAAATTATAAACAGACCAATTACTTACTATTCAGTTGCTTTTTTTTTAATATACTTTCTTTTGAAAATCGTAAGTTGTCTGAAGCATCAATCTTGTGTAAATTTCGTTAACATGTCTGACAATTCCTAATGGTGAACATGTGAATTGAAAGCTATTCGAAGTTGATTTTCTTAAAGTATCTTTTACCCTAGTTAAGCCAAGGCAAATCAATAGAAGACAACACAATTATTTCAGATGTTTTTAGATTGATTTCTGAAATAAAAATAGCTATTCATTTTCATAGTGATTTTTGTTCAAAGGCATGCCTATTGATGATTTCCCTTTCTTCCTACAAATGGTAATTAGTGGATAGGATTAAGCTGGAAAAATTAAATTCCCATAGCAACTTTTTCCTCTATTCAGTCATTTTTTATATAGAATCAAACCGAGATAAAGTTTTGCAATTACATAAAAAAAATGAATGAATTAACAATAACAAAATTTGTTATCCTTCTTCTAATGGTGATTGTCCATAATAACTCAGTTACTATGGCATCTAGCTTACACTTTCACAAGATACTGACTTAAACTATTGTTAGCATAACTATCAATTTTCAAAAAAATCTTAATATTTTACAATGGTTATATATATATTCTATGTAAACATAACAATTGATGATTATTAAAATAAATACATTTTGTAAGTTACAAATCCTTTTATAACAAAGAAATTATATATATATTATAACGGTCGGCGATTTCTGATCAAAAAAAGTCTTACCGTATCTGCCGTACAGGGTACCACCAGGCATTTGAACCTGGAAAATTTATATAGTAGGCAGCTATGTAAGTTAAGGAAAATTTTTTTTTATATATTTTATTCTGACCGTCAGCCCAATGTCACTAGCTAAGTGAGACACAGAAATTTATAAAATAATTCTTATCTAAAAATATTTTCAATATTAAAAAAATAATAGAAGCCACTGCCAGTAATAACACACACCAACATTTATTTAAACATAAATAATATTTTGAATCATTTTAGTATCATTTTTACTTTAAAATTTAACTTGGATTTTAGAATATAATTTATGTTTTAACTTTTATAAGTTCGCACAGATGAGTTTAATATTTTATTAGTGTCGATTATGAATAACTACATAGATTTGCATTTGAAAAGAAAATATTCTATCCCTTATTTAACCCTTGGATAGAGTTCAACACATTGTTGTGGACAAAGTGCCACCTGTGGCATTAGTACTCAATGCAATATTGCGCTTTGAATTTCCTTTTACAACTGTTAGCAGATTTGTGCGAATATTTTCGTTTTTTTTTGATTTTAGCACATGCGTATATGATTCAGGTATTAGTTTGTAAAGTTTCACATAGTGGCAGTTATAATTAATGATTTATTCATTCTTCCATGGATGGTAATTTATAGCCCCATATTCACTGATTTTCCTACCTATATTAGAGAAAAGATGTTTGTCTTTGCTAATCTGCAAAATAATTTTCAATTTTTTTTAATAATTTGCATCACGTTATGTTTGCTTATCTATACATTTTTGAATATCTATTATATTTTTTTAAAAATATTTTAGGTTTTAGAAAGTATGTGCATCAAAACTTGATTTATATATATTTTTATAATAATGTATTTTTAATAATAAAATAAACAGCATTTGTTTTTCATATATTTTGAGTCACGTGATAGCATATATATATATTCATTTTTCACCTCTCGTTATATCCATCGGGTTTTTTGGACAAAAAATATATAAATATGGTTTTCTTTCATATAAAATATAATATACATTTTAGAATGTATATGACCCAAAAATTTTGATTTATATATATTTATAATTCAATAAATAAAATTAGCATTTCTTTTTCATATATTTTGAGTTACGTGATAGCATATATCTGTAATTGTATAAAGTTACAATTTGGGCCTCTTTTTTGAAAAAAAAAAAAACTATGGAAAGGTTAACCTTAGACCAAAAGTTTGCAATTAAACCAACATCAATCCATCTAATATATCGATGTATTCAATGCAGCATGAATACGACAGTACCAATATCATATTGTCAGGAATGTACATCTGAACAGCATGGTTATAAAAGACACTGACTCTTGTCCAGACAGGAATACTACATCTGTCTGACATGAAGAGCAATAAAAAAAAAACTCCATAGAAAGGGACTGCGTTTTCTATCTTACTATCCCATACCATAGGCAAAAAAAGGGTGTGAAGCGTATAATGCGATGCGGACCTCATACATTTACTAATTACACCAATATATCCAATCCATTGACCCAATCCAACCACAAAACAAATAACCTAAGATTTACCCTCCCTTAAACTAACATCCATGCCCGATTTAAATTTAACATTTTTTTTTTAAAGTTGTTTAACAAAAAAAAAAATAATAATAAAAACTTAAAAGAACGGAAAAAAAATTAATGGAAATGATTTAACAAACAAATAATACATTCAATAAAATAATTAATAAAAATTTTAGTCAGATAGGAAATTCTACTTCTATTTAAATATTGAGAAGTTTTTGGAATCAAAGTTCTTACTGTTTTGAAAATGTTCATTAATTATATAATTCTTACTGTTTTTAGAAAAAGTCCGTAGTTTCTAATTGTTTGTAATCTGGAAGGTGTTAATTCCCACGAAGTCATGAGAAGATCGGTGTGCAGTTAGCCATTGATCCTTTATTGTAGCTAGTATTTAATTGCCGGGCCCAATGTCCTATAGTCCGCAATATGGGAAAACTGTTTCATTTTTTTAGAACTGAAGGAATTGAAAGTGCGTCTTTCAATCCCTTCTCCTCCAACTCTTTCCGACTTAACACATATCATCTCTCTCAATCACAGCTCTTTCCTTTTATAATCAACTTTCGGATCGAGTGTGCATTACATCATGACGATGATGACCCTTTTATTGAGGTCCATTTCCTGAGGGATTTCTTTTATTGCTATTAGTTTCTATTGTTTTTTCTCTCCTATCTGACCTTTACTTCTACATTTCGGAATGCCCAAGGGCTAGTTTACTTTTACTAATTAAAATAATCATTTCCATTTTATACAATAGAATTAATTAAATTATTGTACATTGTTTTTTATCTTTCAAGACTTTTTCTTAATATTTAGTTTTAAAACTTTTTCTTTTTTTTTTTTTAATAGTTTTTTTTTAATAATTTTTCATCTGTGCGATTTTATATATTAGAGTTTAGATAATTTTTAATTTTTAAAAAAGAAGTTTTTATTTGCGAACTTTTATTTTTCATGTCTAATTTAAAAAAAAAAATAATGTAACGGTGTATGTGCCCGTTACAATATATTTTTACATGTTTTTATATACTATAATCATTAATATTTTTATATTTTCATCACTACTGTCAAATTTCAGAATCATGAATAGGCATATATATACCATAAAAGATGAATAAACAAGAAAACATAACAAAAAAAAAAATACATTGAAATCAAGCGAAGATAATAAAAAACGGGGAAAAAAATGCAACATTTTTTGCCGCAAGCTTAAAAAAAATCGTGTTTTATAAATTACAAATCTATAAGTAAAATATATATGCCTCAAAATAATAAAATATCTGCTATCCCTTGCTAATAAACACTTCAAATCTTATTCAATAGAAAAAAGGAATCTCTTTTTCTCTAGAATATTATAAATATATGTATGTCTTTTTTTTTAAAAAAAAAATATGATGCTAAAATTGATGTTAAAGATGGATCATTCCAATCTTTACAATATACATACAAATTTCTAAAATATTTATATTTTTCGGTACTGGCCTATTAGCCAGTGTTAGCCACTTGAATGCGTTATTTCTATGTAAAAACACAGAAATATGCTGTTTATGCAGTTGCCGCTGATGGCCTTATTTCTATGCAAAAGCAGAGGCTGTTTAATGTGGCTGCCTCTGGCATTATTTCTATGCTAAGAGCACAGAAAGATGCAGTTTTGATGGCCAGCCTGCTCCCATGTTACACACTTTATCCCACAGCTCACAGTTCCAAGTTCGCTACAATATCGCGTGTCTGGACTTCATCCTGCCACAACTCTTCAAATATGCATGTCAAAGTAATTAGTTTACAACTCATCAGATCTATTACATCTAACAATCTATTCAATGTGGAACCTTCAAAAATTTCGGAAAATCATGTTTGTGCAAAAACACGTCTGTGACAAATAAAATGGTTGACTTGAAAGCAGACAGTTTTAAATTATGGCAACCACCGTCCATAGAAGACAGCACAGTGAATCTTCTGAGGACATGCGCAAGGCTGGGTAAAGAGATGGGAATTAAGTTTAATGATAATGATTTAATTACTGAACTGTATTTTAATTTAGGGCTGTGCTAGGAGACAAGCAAATGCTTTGCTACAGCCGTTCCATCATACTCTGAGGCCACCCTTATGCAGGCCATATGCGAGAAGGTGAAGCCTGGATCGACCAGCTACTCCGATTGCTGGATGGGCTACAAAATCTCGGAGGCTGCATGTTTCCAGCACAAGAGTCAACCACCGCTACAAGTTTTATAGACCCTACTGCAGGTGCTTTGGGCTTGCTCAAGTGGCGCAACAAAAAACAATGTGGAATAGCCAGGCAATCCCTAGACACCTACCTGTGATGTAGCGACATCTTCACAAGGCTGAAGACATGTTCCAGGCCATCTTAGTGGAGATGAGTTTGACCAGAAAATAGTTTTTTTGTTTTGGATTTGCTGCATTAAATTGACTGTTGTTTGTAAGTTGATTGATCAATCCACCCATGTGGTTGTTAAAAAGAAACGCAACAACTGTTTCCAATCAATAAACAGATCAAGATTATTTATTTCCCTAGTATTTATTTTTTATTATTATTTTTTTTTTATTTTGCAATTTATTGATTTAGTATTTATTTCTTAAATATTACTTGTTTTAATTTTGTCAAAAGGAAAAGAAAAATTAGTTTTTTCTGCCGGCAACCCGGTAACATTATATTTGTGTTTTTGCATAGCAACAACACTATCAAGTGGCTGACACCGGCTAATAGAATAGTAACCGATTTTTCTTTTAATAGGGCTTTCAATATAGAAGACACTTCATCTTCATTTCTTTAATAATACTTTTTATTAAGTTACTATTATTAACAGGTTAGATAGTCTAGCAGCTTCCTTATTTATTTATTTTAAACAAAAAACAACAGTAATTTTAACAAGACTTTACCAAATGAAAATATTACAAATATAATTATTTTAATAATAAAAAACATTGTTAACCAAATGCAAAAAGAAATGTATTTTTTTTTAAAGGAAATATTTTAATTCTTTTATTACAAAGCTTGAAAGATGTTTTTTTTAAACAAATATTAAAGGCACAATCTGCAAAACACATTAAATACACAGCAAGTTTAATGAAATCTGATAAAAATTTAAATACCATTTAATAATCAATGGAATAATTCAGTATATTTTACATAATTATCTTTTAATATATATATATAAAATAAAATCCTTAATACTTAAATAGTTCAGAATATATTTCATTTAAATTTAATAAAGTTCAAATATGTCTAAAATATTCATATAGGTTCTGATAATATCCATCTTTTAGTGTTATGTATGTATATATGTGTATATAAGGTATGAGGGCTGCAGAAAGGAGTTTGCTATTAACTGAAAGGAGACCCTTTGATTCCTCTTGAAGGCCTTAAAGGAACCGAGCAGGGCAAATTCCTAATGTCGACTCCATACGCTCTTGTCATTGCCGCTGTTATTACTATGTGATTATTCATATAGTATACGAACATGGATGGGCTATTCACCAACACGCATTAGCCAGCGTGAGTTTATTGGCTTTTTACCTCTGAGTTTAAGATCAAGAAACACCATGGTCTTTCTTCTCAGTGCCTGATAAGGCAGCATGAATGTTTGTGTAAATGACAAATAATTTTCCAATACATATATACAATTATGACAGACAAAAATAAAACATGGCCCTTATTCCCAGGAGGCTGTAAAGTCACCAACCAAGGCAGTGGTTGGTGGCCGAAGGGGAGGGTGCTAAGAATCCCCTGATTGCGGACCCAGGCTGCCATTTGATGACGACCTTTTATTTAGGTACTTACAACTGCAGATCACTTTCAAGTGAAGGAAGATTGCAAGAATTAGAAGAAGAATTGTCTTATATTAAATGGGACATTATTGGACTTTGTGAAGTTAGAAGAAAAGGTGAAGAAACAATTAATTTAAAAAGTGGACATAAACTCTATTATAAAGGCACACATATTGGAAATACAAGTGGAGTAGAATTCATTATAAATAAAAAATGGAAGAACAATATTGTGGAGATTGATGGTGTATCGGACAGAGTGGCAAGATTAGTTATACAACTTAATAGCAGATACCAAATGCAGATAATTCAGGTTTATGCCCCAACAAGTTCTCATAGTGATGAAGTAGTAGAAGATTTTTATATGGATGTACAAAAGGCTTTTGATCAGAGTAAACAACATTTTAAAATTGTTATGGGAGACTTTAATGCTAGAATTGGTAGACAAATGAAAGATGAAATTGCTGTAGGTAATTTTGGTTATGGTAATAGAAATGAGAGAGGACATAGACTTGTGGAGTTTGCAGAAAAAGAAAAACTTTATATTATGAATTCATTTTTTGAGAAAAATGTTAAAAGGAAATGGACATGGAAGCATCCAAATGAAGGTACAGCAGAATTGGATTATATTTTGACTAACAGAAAATACATATTTCAAGATTGTAAAGTTCTTAATAAATTTAACACAGGAAGTAATCATCGATTAGTAAGGTGTAAGTTACGTGTTAATGTAAAACTAGAGAGACAAAAATTATTAAGAAAAACAATATTTACAGTAGATATTCCTAATCTTCAGAAACATTCTAATGAATTTAAATTAAAACTAACAAATAGATTTCAAGTGTTAGGAGATTTTGAACATGATTCAGATTTGAATGAAATTAATATGAAAATAACTGATACACTTTTAAAAACTGCAACAAAGATAGCTAGTAGAAAAAAGCAGCAATTGACTAATAAAATTTCTACTGAGACTAGAGAATTTATGAAGAAAAGAAGGAATATGAAGATATACAAAAATGATGTATTAAAAAGAATTGAATATCTCGAATTTTGTAAAATGGTACGGAAAAGAGTTGAAAATGATATAAGAAAGTATAACTGTGAAATAGCAAGGAAAGCTGTAGAAGAAAATAAAAGTCTCATTGGTAGGAAATTTATATCTGCAATAAGAAAAAAAGATGGAATTATTACTAAAAAGAGAGATGACATCATGAAATTGGTAGAACATTTTTATCAAGAATTATATAGTAATAAAGAACAAGTACCTTCTATATCTATTACATCTTCCGAATTGCCCAGAATTTTAAATGACAAAGTGAGTCATGCAATTAAATGTATGAAAAAAGAAAAGGCTCCAGGAAATGAAGGAATTATAATTGATATATTAAAAGAAGCAGGTGAAGAAATAGAAACAATTTTAGCAAAGTTATATACCAAATGTCTAAATGATAAAGATGTACCGGAAGATTGCAAGAATGCAGTAATAATATTAATATTTAAAAAAGGTGATAAAGAAGATATTAGAAATTACAGACCTATCAACCTTTTATCAGTTTTATATAAAATTTTTACCAATATAATTACAACTCGTCTACAGAGAACTTTGGATTTCCACCAACCAAGAGAACAAGCTGGATTTAAAAGTGGTTTTAGTACAATAGATCATATCAAGGTATTTTTCGATTTTTAGATTATGAAAAGGCATTCGATTCTATACACATTTCTTCAGTGATTAAAGCATTGGATCATCAAAATATAGATCCAGGATATTGTCATATTTTAAAGAATATTTATAAAAATGCAACAGCAACAATTAGATTACATAATGATACTGGAAAAATCAACATTGAAAAAGGTGTAAGACAAGGTGACTCCATATCTCCAAAACTTTTTACAGCAGTGCTGCAAGAAGTATTTTGTGGATTAAAATGGGAAACTAAAGGAATGAAAGTAATTGGAGAGTATTTAAGTCATTTAGATTTTGCAGATGATGCAGTTGTTTTTACAAATAATGCTTCAGAGCTGCAGGAAATGTTGCAGGAGTTAGCAGATGAAAGTAGAAAAGTAGGACTAAAGATAAATGTTAAAAAGACTAAAGTAATGTTTAATAGATTTTCTCAAAATATGAAAATAAAGATTGATTATGATGAGTTAGAAGAAGTTAACAGTTACAAATACCTTGGTCAGATTATTAATACAGATGGAAATATAATGGATGAAATTAATTATAGAATTAAACTTGGTTGGAGTGCTTTTGGTAGAAATAACTTGATACTAAAAGGAAATATGCCTATGTGTTTGAAAAGAATGGTTTTTAACAAATGTGTTTTATCAGTTCTTACTTATGGATCTGAGACTTGGACACTTAATAGAAGAGCAATACAGAGACTTCAGACCACTCAAAGGAGTATGGAGAGATGTATGTTGGAGTAACAAGAGATCGAAAACGCAATGTATGGGTAAGACAACAAACAGGTGTTACTGACCTTATTGAAAAAATTAAAAGATTGAAATGGAGTTGGGCTGGACATATTGCTAGAAGAAATGATAATAGATGGACAATTGAAATTTTAAACTGGATTCCAAGAGATTGTAAAAGACCCAGAAAGAGACCACATGTGAGAAGGATGGGTGAAATAAGAAAATGTGCAGGGGTGTTGTGGAAAAGAGAAGCTAAAGATCGGAGATGGATTAAACTTGGAGAGACCTTCATCCTGCAGTGGATTGATAATGGTTGATGATGATGATGAAGGTATGAGACATCATGAACGGTGCATTATTAAATTTATTTGAATTTTGTTTAAAAAGTGTTTAAGTCGTCTCTTAATGAAGCTTAATTTTTAAAAATTAGAATCTATTTATATTGCATATATGATAATGAATTTGCAAATTTAGTAAAAGCATTTGCAGAGAGTAAAACATGTTAATTTCATTGTTTTATTATTATTTTCTTCTCTCGAATATCATCTTTGGCAACTGAATTCCAATACTTGTTGTCACTTCTAAAACATATGAAAAAACTTAAAAATAAATATCACTTTGAAAGTAGTAGACTATAATTCCTAAATTAGACAGTAGTGGCCCATATCTTTATTTACAAGGCACATTTACTAAAATATAGCTTAAATAATTGATTATAAATAAATATAGAAGTTCCAATTCTGAAATAATAAAAATTATTTGTTTTGGCTTGTTCAGTGTTTAATAAAAAGTTTGATTAGAATCAAATCAATCTTCATAATAATGCATAATTTGCAAAAAATGAAGACTAAAAATATTGATCTCTGCTATAAATTGCATTATCTTCAGTTTTGATCATATTTGCACTTTTTGCATGACTGGTGTAAAAAAGGTTGATTCTTCAAACTGATTTCCTTTAAGGATAAATTCACTACATTCAAAAACAATAGCTCTATTGTTATTGATTCTTTTTTACATAACCAAATCCATAAATTATTGCCCTGAAGCAATGTCAAAATCTTTTGACAAAAAATTACAATGATGCTCATTATATATAAATAATCAAACCCATTATTAAGAAGAAATATTTATAATGTTTGTCCCCATCTGAAATTTAAAACCCTAATAGTGCTGTTTACACATAAAATAAAAACAAAATACATATATTGATTTACTGTAGCAAATTAATGCAAGCTTTGGCTTTAAAAATTTCTCTTCAATAAATTAGTTTTTTTTACACAAATTTTTCACTTAAGATTTCAAAGACAATAAAAATAATTACTTTGAAAATATTTAAAAAAAAGAATGGTGCTTTAATATATCATTTGAATCTTTGGCATAATTCATCATCATCAACCATTATCAATCCACTGCAGGATGAAGGTCTCTCCAAGTTTAATCCATCTTCTCCGATCTTTAGCTTCTCTTCTCCACAACACCCCTGCACATTTTCTTCTTTCATCCATCCATCTCATATGTGGTCTCTTTCTGGGTCTTTTACAATCTCTTGGAATCCAGTTTAAAATTTCAATTGTCCATCTATTATCATCTCTTCTAGCAATATGTCCAGCCCAACTCCATTTCAATCTTTTAATTTTTTCAATAAGGTTAGTAACACCTGTTTGTTGTCTTACCCATACATTGCGTTTTCGATCTCTTCTTGTTACTCCCAACATACATCTCTCCATACTCCTTTGAGTGGTCTGAAGTCTCTGTATTGCTCTTCTATTAAGTGTCCAAGTCTCAGATCCATAAGTAAGAACTGGTAAAACACATTTGTTAAAAACCATCCTTTTCAAACACATAAGCATATTTCCTTTTAGTATCAAGTTATTTCTACCAAAAGCACTCCAATCAAGTTTAATTCTATGATTAATTTCCTCCATTATGTTTCCATCTGTATTAATAATCTGACCAAGGTATTTGTAACTGTTAACTTCTTCTAATTCTTCATAATCAATCTTTATTTTCATATTTTGAGCAAATTGATTAAACATTACTTTAGTCTTTTTAACATTTATCTTTAGTCCTACTTTTCTACTTTCATCTGCTAACTCCTGCAACTCTGAAGCATTATTTGCAAAAACAACTACATCATCTGCAAAATCTAAATGACTTAAGTACTCTCCAATTACTTTCATTCCTTTAGTTTCCCATTTTAATCCACAAAATACTTCTTGCAGCACTGCTGTAAAAAGTTTTAAAGATATGGAGTCACCTTGTCTTACACCTTTCTCAATGTTGATTTTTCCAGTATCATTATGTAATCTAATTGTTGCTGTTGCATTTTTATAAATATTCTTTAAAATATGACAATATCCTGGATCTATACCTTGATGATCCAATGCTTTAATCACTGAAGAAATGTGTATAGAATCGAATGCCTTTTCATAATCTACAAATCCAAAACATAATGACAACTCATATTCATTTGTCCTTTCTATGACTTCTCTCAATACCTGGATATGATCTATTGTACTAAAACCACTTATAAATCCAGCTTGTTCTCTTGGTTAGTGGAAATCCAAAGTTCTCTGTAGACGAGTTGTAATTATCTTGGTAAAAATTTTATATAAAACTGATAAAAGGCTGATAGGTCTGTGATTTCTAATATCTTCTTTATCACCTTTTTTAAATATTAATATTATTCAAAACTGATAAAAGGCTGATAGGTCTGTGATTTCTAATATCTTCTTTATCACCTTTTTTAAATATTAATATTATTACTGCATTCTTCCAATCTTCCGGTACATCTTTATCATTTAGACATTTGGTATATAACTTTGCTAAAATTGTTTCTATTTCTTCACCTGCTTCTTTTAATATATCAATTATAATTCCATCATTTCCTGGAGCCTTTCCTTTCTTCATACACTTAATTGCATGTCTCACTTCTTCATTTAAAATTTCTGGGCAATTCGGAAAATGTAATAGATATAGGAGGTACTTGTTCTTTATTACTATATAATTCTTGATAAAAATCTTCTACCAATTTCATGATGTCATCTCTCTTTTTAGTAATAATTCCATCTTTTTTTCTTATTGCAGATATAAATTTCCTACCAATACCAAAATGTTGTTTAACATTTTTGAGACTTTTATTTTCTTCTACAGCTTTCCTTGCTATTTCACAGTTATACTTTCTTATATCATTTTCAACTCTTTTCCGTACCATTTTACAAAATTCGAGATATTCAATTCTTTTTAATACATCATTTTTGTATATCTTCATATTCCTTCTTTTCTTCATAAATTCTCTAGTCTCAGTAGAAATTTTATTAGTCAATTGCTGCTTTTTTATACCAGCTATGCTTGTTGTAGTTTTTAAAAGTGTATCAGTTATTTTCATATTAATTTCATTCAAATCTGAATCATGTTCAAAATCTCCTAACACTTGAAACCTATTTGTAAGTTCTAATTTAAATTCATTAGAATGTTTCTGAAGATTAGGAATATCAACTGTAAATATTGTTTTTCTTAATAATTTTTGTCTCTCTAGTTTTACATTAACACGTAACTTACACCTTACTAATCGATGATCATTTCCTGTGTTAAATTTATTAAGAACATTACAATCTTGAAATATGTATTTTCTGTTAGTCAAAATATAATCCAATTCTGCTGTACCTTCATTTGGATGCTTCCATGTCCATTTCCTTTTAACATTTTTCTCAAAAAAAGAATTCATAATATAAAGTTTTTCTTTTTCTGCAAACTCCACAAGTCTATGTCCTCTCTCATTTCTATTACCATAACCAAAATTACCTACAGCAATTTCATCTTTCATTTGTCTACCAATTCTAGCATTAAAGTCTCCCATAACAATTTTAAAATGTTGTTTACTCTGATCAAAAGCCTTTTGTACATCCATATAAAAATCTTCTACTACTTCATCACTATGAGAACTTGTTGGGGCATAAACCTGAATTATCTGCATTTGGTATCTGCTATTAAGTTGTATAACTAATCTTGCCACTCTGTCCGATACACCATCAATCTCCACAATATTGTTCTTTCATTTTTTATTTATAATGAATCCTACTCCACTTGTATTTCCAATATGTGTGCCTTTATAATAGAGTTTATGTCCACTTTTTAAATAAATTGTTTCTTCTCCTTTTCTTCTAACTTCACAAGTCCAATAATGTCCCATTTAATATAAGACAGTTCTTCTTCTAATACTTGCAATCTTCCTTCACTTGAAAGTGATCTGCAGTTGTAAGTACCTAAATAAAAAGTCGTCATCAAATGGCAGCCTGGGTCCGCAATCAGGGGATTCTTAGCACCCTCCGCCTTCGGCCACCAACCGCTGCCTTGGTTGGTGACTTTACAGCCTCCTGGGAATAAGGGCCATGCTTTATTTTTGTCTGTCATAATTGTATATATGTATTGGAAAAATATTTATCATTTACGCAAACATTCATTCTGCCTTATCAGGTACTGAAAATAAAGACCATGGTGTTTCTTGATCTTAAACTCAGAGGTAAAAAGCCAATAAACTCACCACGCTGGCTAATGCGTGTTGGTGAGCAGCCCATCCATGTTTGTATACTATATGAATAATCACATAGTAATAACAGCTGCAATGACAAGAACGTATAGAGTGGACATTAGGAATTTGCCCTGCTCGATTCCTTTAAGGCCTCCAAGAGGAATCAAAGGGTCTCCTTTCAGTTAATAGCAAACTCCTTTCTGCAGCCTTAGCATAATTAAAGGTTGATAATTATTATGCAAATTGAAGACTTTTTCCTTTTTTTAATTAATCATGTGAATGTATTAAAATCCATCAAGGGAGTTTCCATATGTAAACCTCATTTTTTATTACAAGTGATGTCCACCCCCCCCCCTTAAAATTTTCAAAGTAATTGAAGGATAGATCCCAGAATATGCAAATTTAGAAATAATTTACCAACTAATATAATTCTGCAAGCTCAATAATATTTTGTTCTAATTAACCACAAAATATATCATTCTACCATTATAATAATGTTCCAAAATTCAGTTTTGCAATTAAATAAAAAAAAAAGATAAATTAAGAAAAAATTAATTCAACTAGAAAGAATGATCACATTTCCTATACTAGCATATTAATTGTTGATAAACAGAGCAAAACTCTCCATACAGTATTGCCACCTGTGCTAAACAGAGTAATCAATGGATGCCAGAAGGCTTGTGCATAAAATCCCTATCTAATGCCTACTCATCCAATATCTCCAGACTAGTTTCTGGCTTGTGGCCTTCGTCAGTGAGGAGTTTTGGATCTGAGAGCACTGCATCTAGATCTTAGGATCTAATGCAACCCTCTAGCAACCACCTTTTATCTCTACTTAACTACAAAACTATGAGAATGAAATTGAAAACACAAAAAATATTTTCAATCTAAGCTCAATAGCTTATATAGTCATATGGGTCTGAACTCAGTTCAGCACCCACACATTTTGGTGTCTTTGGCTCTTTTACAACCATAGCCACCACTATCCTATTAGGCAGGATTGGTGTTAAACCATTAAGCATCACATGATCACATTTCCTATACTAGCACATTAATTGTTGATAAACAGAGCAAAACTCTCCATACAATATTGCCACCTGTGCTAAACAGAGTAATCAATGGATGCCAGAAGGCTTGTGCATAAAATCCCTATCTAGATGCACTGCTCTCACATCCAAAGCTCCTCACTGACGAAGGCCACAAGCCAGAAACTAGTCTGGGGATATTGGATGAGTAGGCATTAGATAGGGATTTTATGCACAAGCCTTCTGGCATCCATTGATTACTCTGTTTAGCACAGGTGGCAATACTGTATGGAGAGTTTTGCTCTGTTTATCAACAATTAATGTGCTAGTATAGGAAATGTGATCATGTGATGCTTAATGGTTTAACACCAATCCTGCCTAATAGGATAGTGGTGGCTATGGTTGTAAAAGAGCCAAAGACACCAAAATGTGTGGGTGCTGAACTGAGTTCAGACCCATATGACTATATAAGCTATTGAGCTTAGATTGAAAATATTTTTTGTGTTTTCAATTTCATTCTCATAGTTTTGTAGTTAAGTAGAGATAAAAGGTGGTTGCTAGAGGGTTGCATTAGATCCTAAGATCTAGATGCAGTGCTCTCAGATCCAAAGCTCCTCACTGACGAAGGCCACAAGCCAGAAACTAGTCTGGGGATATTGGATGAGTAGGCATTAGATAGGGATTTTATGCACAAGCCTTCTGGCATCCATTGATTACTCTGTTTAGCACAGGTGGCAATACTGTATGGAGAGTTTTGCTCTGTTTAAAAAGAATGAAAATAAACTTTCATGAAAAATGATTATTAAGAACAAAAAATGAATCATTAGAGTGTATTTACATATATGATGGAAAATATGTATGGATGATAAGTAATTATTACTATCAGATTCATATAGGCCTGCCAGTTTTATATAATGAAAATAGTTGATTTGTATTTCCAAATATGATATGGTTAGTTTTAATAGCTTATTAATATCACCTTTTTTTTATAATACACAAATAATATGCTCTATTTTATAGAGAACAACAGTAATATAATGCTGATTGTATAATATGGAAAGCAAATATCTGTATACACACACACATATATATCTTGTAATATCCCAGCCTAAACTCATAGAAACATGAGATCACAATGATAATCAATGTAATCAAGATTTTAGAACACAAAAAATAAAAAATAACTATGAATTAAATAATATTTAATTAATTAATTAACTGAACACCAGTAATCAATACATAAGTTAAATGTTTACAAATTATTTTATGAATACAAATAAAAAAATTGTTTATACTTTTTAATGAAGAACTGGAAATATTTTCCAAAATTTATATAAGAACAAGTATATAATTCTACATAGTGATCATAATAGAATAAGCTTAATTTTAATATTACTACTAAGCGTTTTTATTAATAGTTCAAATTAAATAAGCAAGTAATTAAAACAATGTTTATATTTAACATTTATTATCAAAACAGATAACAATTTATATCAGAATTATTTAGAAAAATATAGAGTTTATCCAAAATTCTAAACAGCAAAGTTTGTAACATATTGTTAATTAAATAAATTATTTAATAGAAGATGAATAGACATAATTATTCAACAACTATATTTATTAATTGAAATTTTAAAGCTTGAATTCAGGGATATATCAATTTATAATAATTTCTCTCCTTCATGCTTTGTATTTCGTCTTGATGTAGTCTAGTGCTGGACAGTTAGCTGAAATATGTTTGTAATATTCTAAAGTTTAATGGTAAATACTCAATGGCATACTTTCTAATTCATGATCCTTCATATGAATTTGTTGAAGATTCCAATTTAAATTCTGAGAAATTGAAATTATATTTAACAAAAATAGAAAAGGCAATTTTTACAAATTAAAACATGAAGGCATAATTTTAAAATCAACATATATTAAATAACTAACATGTCTGTTAAATATATAGCAAGAATACTGAATTGCAGGACTTATTCAGATGAGCCTATTATGGATAACTGATAACTTCTCTTGTATATCACTCACATCCTATTAACAACTACAGAACTATACCTTCAATTGATCTATATTGTTGACAATTTTTCATTTTATATTCATTTAAACATTATTAACAA
The DNA here is from genome assembly GCA_028023455.1 of Epiperipatus broadwayi. NCBI lineage: Eukaryota > Metazoa > Onychophora > Udeonychophora > Euonychophora > Peripatidae > Epiperipatus > Epiperipatus broadwayi. The sequence continues at coordinate 18,712 of JAQFVV010013859.1, forward strand.
AACTATGTGTCTGTTTTTCTTTACAAAAACATATTAAATTTTAATGACAACAGAAATTAACTAATGTAATATAATCAAAGATAATTAATTTTATGGCTTAATCAAATTTCAAATACAAATAATCAAAAAAAAAAAATTAAAACAATATAATTATTTGTCTATGCTTAATCTTATCTATATTATGACTATAAATGAATTAGACATTTTGTTTTAAAAACATATAAGCTCAGAAATTATAAAAAAAATATCAAAATAATGCAATTATATATATATTATTAATATGCATAATGAAATCAATAATTTGATTCATAATCATGTGATTATGGAATCTTATATATATTGAGACAATTCAATCTCAGTGATAAATACTAAAAAATATTTAAAAATTATTTTTAACAAGTTTGTGAAAATTGCTTTCTTGCATTGCTACCATCAAAAAAATTATTCATATTAAGATTTTGAATTAAAAGCTATGCAAAAATTTCTTCAAAAGAATAATATATATATATAATAATAAAAAAATCCTGCCATCTATCTATTTTGGACTCTGAAATATTTCTGGCAACTAATTATTAGAAGAAATTTAAAACAAAAAATATTTTATAATACACAGACATATTCCTGAATTCAATTCTGTTAATTATTTAGCTAATATATTTGAAAATGTTACCAATGTTTTAATACCCTGGCTAAGACATCAATTCTTTGTTTCATATTCTTTAATTAAGGTTGTTTTAATTGTTTTTCATATAAATATACATTTACAATGATGATAAATATTATTCTGAGTATTCTTAGAGGTACAGTTCCAATTATTCTTGCTATTATTGAAATCTTAAATAGTTATTTAACAACTGAGTGAATTATATTAATATTAATATCCTGCAGTGATTAAATTCTTATAAATTTAAATATAATTTCTTTGTATTTATAAATTAAATTGTTAATAAAAATATCTATACATAATTGAATATTTTTCCATAGTATTTCTTTATATTACTCATATCTCACCGTGCCTTCAAATAATGGACTAGTCTAGATTCCTTTCTTATCATGACCAGATTGAGCATTCATTGCTGCGAATAAATCCATATATAAAGAGATAATGCATAGCCAATGGCAAAAACAGGCTAATAGGCAATGATGCTCACTGAATCCAAATGTTTCCATTACAGTTGAAGGTCTGGCAATAAATAGTTAGCCTTTTTGAAGGTGAGGTCAGAGAACTGATGTCACAAAGCTGAAAAACAGAATTCTCAATCTCTCCTACAATGGACACATAGCTGAATGGCTGTAGATGCGCTGAGAGAACAACTATTAAACCTGAATAACAGTAGTCTGGTTCTCCACATACAATCAAAGAGAATGTCTGCCGTATATATGTTCTCCAGAGAACTACTGTCACAAAACTGAAAAACAGAATCCTCATTCTCTTCAACAACAATCTGAATAGCCATACACATACTCACAGAGAATTACCGTCAAATCTGAACAATAGTGCTAGTTCTAGCTATTTAAGCTAACGGTTATGCAGTGAGGCAAATCCATGTTCAGGACTGGAAGCTGCCAGAACCAAAGCCGACTCCAGGCAAACTTTCATTAAACTGGAAGATTCACCATACTTACTCAAGAGGGAGGTTGCCAAGATACAGCTGGAAGTGGGTAATAAATCTATAAAGGAATGTACAGTCCCTTTCTTCAATAGTTCCATCTATATCTAACTAAAAACTTTTCTATAAAAGTACATGATGACAAATAAAATATTTTTACAGAAAAAATTTAAATGTTACTAATATTTTTGAGTAATTGTAATATACTTTTTCAGTTTTCTCTTTCGTAAACTATAAGAAAGTGTTCTTAGTTTAAATTCTTCAGTGTTGACGCTCTCTATTCTCAAAAGAAAGAATGAAGAAATTAAACTAAAATACTTTCTTATAATTTAAGAATAAGAAAACTCCAAAAAAAAAAAAGTGGTGTTACAATCACACAAAATATGGTGGCAAGATTTTAATTTTCCCTATAAAATATTGTATTTGATTACCATTATGCATTTTGACAAAAGAGTATTCTATCAGATTCAGATGAATAACAGAGACAGAATAGATCAATATTTTTTTCAGCATTTCATAAGCCTAATCAAGAAATTTTTTAACCATATGAGTTTCCTGTTAAATGTTTGTAAACAATTATATATATTCTGATATAATTTTAACAAATCTACAAATAAATTATGGCTTATCAAATATGTAATGCTGATAATATATACTTATACATGGAATAACTAAGTCTGAAAACATTACTATGATAATTCACATGTTGAATTCCTAAAAAATCATTTAAATAAATTTGAAAATAACATCCTCTGTCTAGTATCAATATATTATAGATCTGATTAAAAGATTGGCACTAATATAAATTTTAATTTTTAACAAAATTAATAAAAGCAAACCATCCATAATAATATTTATCATTATTATTTAGAATACCAATACTTTAATACCTTTTTCATTGTGGCAATATTGATTCCAAAATGAGTTAAATGTTTGTCAAGATTTGGATCAAGAACTAAATCATCTTCTGGATATGAATATACATCTAAAAAAAAACAAATAAAATACTTATTATTAATAAAAAATTTAAACCAACAAATAATAATAAAAAAATCTGAATTAAAATAAATAAATAAATATAATAATACTTAGGATAATACTATTTTGATCAGTTTTATATTTGCTATAACATGATTCATAATTTTAAAACAAATCTGAAATACTGAAATAAATTTTGACAGAATTTTGAAACATTAAAGTATCAAAAATATCATTGAAAATATTGACTAATTATTATTTAAAAGTAATTTGGGAAAAATATGACACAGAACAAATCATTTTAAAAGATTTGAAATGCAAATTAATATTTCAGAAAGCATTGCACAGCTTGGAAATGTCCTCACACTTTAGAATATAAATACTACATATGAGCAAAAATATAGTAAACTACAGTCAGAAAAGTTTTATGAAGAAATTTTTCTGCAATTAGAGATTAGAATCAGACAATGATAAGAAAATAAAAAGAAGACTGATTACACAATGTTGTTCAGGAAATTTTTAAATATTGATTCTAACATCAAATGAAATTTTTAAATAGAGACATGCACAATGAGAAACAATGGGTACAAAATTTATTATTGAACTTTTTTCCAAGTAATAAAAATTTATTTTTAATTTTCAGCAATATACATTTTTAAAATACATGATATTTTTCATTTCTTGTCAATTGGGGGAGGGGGGCAATAATCAATGAGCAGTAACACAATTTCTGTACTATTAGACCTTTCTTATAATCAACCAAATTATTTAACATATTATTGTACATTGCCCTTTTGACAATTGGTAATAATCAAGCTAACAATAAAATAGAAAAAAAATTACAATATTTGCACCATGTACGTGGTAGAGTGATTACATGCAACTTATTTTTAATTGACAAATTAATAATCGCCATCACAAGCAACGATCAAATTGAACCACATAGAAACAAGTATCCATACAGATTCAATTATATTTCCTGATTGTTACTCCTTCACCTGATACTTATTACAGTAATGGGTTCAGATAAGAAATGACAAACAACAAAATTATTAATAACAACAATAACTCTTCGAGATTAGCTATAGAAAATTCAGTTAATTACTTTAATGTCTTTGTGAGCTCACATAAATATTTTTGTCTGTATATGTGGGAATATGGCCATTAATCATTAAATTTTAATATCTACTGGCAATATAATATTTTAATTTCTTTTGGTTCATTCCATGGCAGTTTTCCTATGAGACTTTCCATTGCAATTTTCTTCTGGGCATTTAAAATAGGTAAATTCACAAATTAATTTATAGAAGTACATTTTTATGGGATAATTACTTTAGATGACTAGTTTTTCTTTTGTATCAAATAAATGTCAAATATTTCTTCAGCATTGAATAGTGATGAATAGATTGACAGAATCAAGGTTAATTTTTAAGACATTTCTTTGAGCCACAGCTTCATATTTAGATCAGGGAAAGCATTGTGAAGGCTTTTCTACTCCCCAAAATGCATATTAACTTAACAATCCTTATAAAGTTTTATTGACTTCTATGCAGCAAAAGAGAAGACAATGAAGTAGTTACAATTCTTCCCACCATTTCTTAGAATACAAATGATTTTAGAAAGCTTCTACTGGTTCCCATAGCAACACTTTTTGTTTTAAAAATATTTTTTATTTTTAACATTTTAAAAATACTTTAAAATTTATTCTATATACATGACTTTTAATATTTTGTTATACATAATAAGGAAAAAATATTCGCATAAAAACCACACCTGTAAACTCAGATGTGGGAGTTACAATATATTCTATTTATTAATGATAAAAATGTAATACAGTTACTATTTTAAGTATAATATACATATAGTAACAAAAATTGAATCCTTTAAATAGGTTTGTATTTTAAAAATAATTACATGCATTTATAAAGTAAAATATTAAATAAGACAAATGGAATTCTTATTTCCTGTGCAAAAAGTTTTATTCTTAATAAGCAACAATATTTTGCAAAGACTGAGGGATTAGTTTTGAATACTATGAAAAAATATTAACAAGTAAGATAAGTTGTTTTTTTTAAAATTTTTTATAATTAACCAAATATACATTGAAATTAATTTAGTGTTTGACATAGTTTCCAGTAGCAACTATCAAAAAATAATACTTGAATGCATTTTTTAATAAATAAATAATAATAATAAAATTTTTTGATATAGATACAATTTTTATTTTATTTTCAGCAGAAATATAAAAAAAAATTACATGACGTGTAATTACTTGATCACAAAAAAATGCTTTTAGTTATTTAAAGAAGAAAAAATTTTTTTTCATATATATATACTATTTATCACAAATGTATGTGTGTTTGCACAAGTAAGTTTATATCAGTGCTTGGTAAAAAAATATCCACAAACATGCAAAAAATAATTTATCCTAATGTGCAAATATAATCAATTCAAAAAATCTATCTACACATATATTTTCTTGAAATAAACAAGAACCAACAATCAGAAACTATTTTTATTATAATTTTTCAAGTTTACTTGCATGAACTAAGAAAAAGTGCTTGTACTACTTCTTGTAAGCAAATATCTATTCTATAATCACTTACTTGATTCTGTAAATAAATTTACTTCTAAAATGATAGTTCAAGTAAAAAAAAATCATATTTAATTTGATGTTAAACATGATTAAATAACTATCATTAATTTAATTAAATCGTAGTTATAATAAAAAAATAAATAGTAATTCAAATAAATAATATTTTTATTGTTGTCATTATTCTAAACATTTGATTAGCTAAAATATTTACAATTATTTTTATCAATCATTTTCTACATTTATAAATATAAATCTACTATTACTTTTATTTATTATATAACAAGTAATATTTAAGCATCAAAAGTAATATGATGAGGTTATAGTCCCTTTATTGTTTTAAAAATTGCCATATTTAAAATTTATTCATTAGCAGTATTTTAAAAACGATTATTTAATACAAATTTCTAAATACAATTTTTAAATAATTTTTACATTAGCAAAATAAATAAAAATAATCATGAAAAATCATTTCTTATTAACGAAGCCCTTCACCTTTTAGTGCAGTGACAGTTCTGGAGTTCAAGATCCATGGATTGCATATAGTTCAGACACTTCAAGTATTAAATTTCCCATGAATTTTTGAGCAATAAAGCCATTTGATTATTTGTTTATTAAAAAAAAAAAGAGAAAATGCTTTAATCTAAGTAGATTTTCAATTAAAGGAAGTTAAAATTTAAATTTGGTGATTTTTTAATAAAATAAATTTCATAAAAATTAATTTTTTATTGGTAAATGTATAAGTTTTTGTTATTTTGTTTCAAAGTCAGCTATTTACTGAATTAGAGTTCTTTACATATTCCTATGTATGTACAATTATTTATATGTTAACGATCAAAATAATTTGTTTAGAATGACATATCAGTTGATTGCAGAACAATTATTTACCACTTTGCATAACAGATCTAAATCCCAAAATATATTATGTTATTACTAAACAAAATTTTATTTTTAATATAATAATATGTAAAGCAAATCATGTTCTAACTAATTGTATCTACAAATTTAGTTATAGATATGTAAAGATTAAATTCTTTTTTTAATCATGAAAAACTAATGTCAAGCACAGTTAATACTTAGTACTAATCATTACTATTTCAAATTGTGTAGTAACAAACAAAATTTAATATTTTATATATCTGATATTAATATTGCATGCAAAGGGAGAGGGGGGCTCATAAACGAATTCCTCTAGTATCATTCAGTTTTTCATATCCATTTTTGACTATATTGGCTTTCTTGTAAAATTCCTCCCATGCAAAATTATAAAAACAAATACTATTTGTGCAAGTGTGGTTTCAGGCAAAAAATTTTCTGTTCCAGAACTACAGATTAAAGTATAACAAGTCTCTGATCACTTATGAAGTCCCTGATAAAATCATATTAGTTTCTAGAATAATACATAATTATTTGATTTTTTACAAATTTATTTTCTAAGTTATAAATGATAAATTATGTCTAGCATAAGCAGATGCATAGTGAGGCCATGGCCAATGTGGCCCTGCCATAGATACTAATTTTACAAAGGTACAAAAATTAAGATTTTTAATTGAGAAATATATTATTAAAAACATGTTTTAAAAAATTAAAAATGATGAGATATAAAAAATATTTTTAATATATTTTTATATTTTTGATAATTTGCAGAAAATATAGCAATAATTTTCTAATATCCACATGTAAATATTTTTGTAAAACATCTCCCAACTTTCCGTATATCTTGTGATGAATTATATTTCAAATAACGATGGTAATGATATCTCACATCTCCAACTAAACTAATAGTCACACTGTGTTTCTAGAAATGTGATAAATGTAAAAAAAACATAGTAATATTATTACATCAAATACTTACTTTACTAGTGATAATTGCTTCAGGAGATTGGAATTTTAATAAATTCAAAATTATAAAAAATTATTTAAGATCAAAAACAAGTCTGAAATGTCTAACAAATTTAAGTATTTTATCAATAGAATCTGAAATGTTTTGTGAAGCAAATTTTGACAATGTAATTAATAATTTTGCTCAAAGAAAGGCTCATAAAATAAAATTAATATAAAAATGTGTTATTATATTGAAGTAAAAAGTATAAAAATATCTGTTTTTTTTTTAGAATGCCACAATTTTCTTTCCTGGTCATATGTGCCAAAATTCTTCACTATATTTCTGAGCATAATATTAACAATTAAAATATAACTATTCTTGTCGTTTGTAAAAATGACACATAATTGCCATTATTTGTTCAGTTTTACAAACTATTGTTATAAAAATCAATATTACTTTCTTTATCCATAAAAACACTCTTAATACATTTAATTTAATAACTATTTTACATCTATACCAATAATAATCAACAATGACTCGTTCTTTTTTACCAAGGCAAATTAATTTCATTATCTAAACCATAATGTAAAATAATACCTATGTTGATCAATAGTAATGATGTATACAATACTTCCACTTTGATACCCATTGATAGTATCTAACTGCACAGTATTAACACTATCACATATAAAAATACCTTATATAAAATAATTATGCTATAATTCTTGCAAACAATAATGCCAGAATTTAATAGTGGCGAACAGTAAAAACAATTCCCTGAGAAAATAATATCATTCTTACATGATTTAAAAAATATTTAAAATTTTAACCTCCATCCACTCCGTGCCGTCCGCAGGAAAGCGGAAGCTTGTTCGCTTTTCTTCCCGAATTTTATTTCGTTCCATGCGATTTCTGTTTTCCTTTGAAAGTTCCAAAACGTGTAACTCTCTTTTCGGCGTCTTGTGTTTTATTTGTGCCACTATATCCTTTGTGACTTTTTTTTTCTATTCTTATTTTACAAACAAACATCCATATATTTTCTCAACTCTAATTAAAGTCGTAAAGTTATCTCTATATTATTATTCTTAAAGAATTTTCTTTACGAACAAATGTTCTTATGGGTGAAGTTGAGTTTCTTGCGATATTTAATCTAACTCCAAATATCAAATACTTAAAATAGTCAAATATTTATTTTTATATAGATACGGGTATATAAGTGAATATTTATTGCTATTATTACCTTCCGACAATCGGGGGATGGGTTTCAGAGTGAAAAAGCTTTGTCTTTGTTTCGTATGAAAGATCGGTGCGTAGTGTCGGTAGATAAAGGGTTTATTTCGTTTTAATCTCGTCCTCTCCTCGGTGGCTCTCGTAGTTGCGTTCCCAAGGAGGAGTTTCCGGTCTCTTGGACCGGGTTGAAAGTCCCCGTTGGGCCGGATCACTTGGGGGCTAAGACTTGTCAAAGTACAAGCCCCCTTCGTCATGCACCCAAGAATGTAGTGTACCTTAATCCTTGCAACCATCAGTACATCAGTTTTATATTATATTTTATATAACCCCCATTTATCCGTATAGCAATGGTTTGAATCTATAAATAAAACAACTTAATATAAACTAGTAGTTAAATATTTTAAGTGCTCAATTACTCTGATTCTCATATCAACCGTACAACCATTTAAACACTAAATATTGGCGGTTTGTTAATCAGTACAAACCATTATTGATGACAGCGCAATTTATTATAAAATATGAGGTTTACGTACCTGTAAATAATATTATTCAATGCTTCCATAATTTATTAAAATTTATCTAACCTAATTTTGTCTCTTGCCTTATTACTCTCGAATCTAGTCATCACCTGCGTCTGTATCGACAACTTAAATATATACATTAAATTATTAGCGACAATATCCCGACTATAAGGTATCTATGAAATAGCTGTTGTAGGTATTTGTCTGTGTTTTTCGATGGCTAGTAAGGGAAACCTCGTTGAATATTGTCTCGGTGGGTCTGCCAGGGTTTTGGGTTTGATTTGTTTGCTTTTGGAATTTATTCCTAGCGTGGACTGGGTTTGATCGGATTACGTGTGTGATTAAGCATGGTGTTTAAACAAAAAAAAATTTCTTTATCAAACAATCTTTTATTATTTGTTTTTATTGTGTGACAATATAATAAGGGAAATTATTTAATAAGTAATTACGTATAAAACATAAATAACATAATTGTCGAAATTTTTAGGGAGGATAGGGCAATATTTCTTTTTTTTCAAGAGGTTAAAAAAAAAAATACGTTCGCAAGGAAGTAACACGGATACCGCTTCCTCTTACCCAATATCGAACAAGTTTTTAAGGTGATCCAAAGATTACCTGGAGAAGAATTTTTTTCTCCATATGGTAGTAAAAGAGAACAGGAATAAAGCTATCGAGGAATGGAAGTGATTTTAAAACGAAATTATATAAACCCTTTTATCTATCCGTATTTCTAACATATACTATTCAATAATACAGAATAAAGTAAAAGTAACAATTAATTAATTCCTCTGAATAACTCCCAGTTGTTGGAAGGTAATAATAGAATAAAATATTCCTTATTATTATTATGTAATAATATATAAAAAATATAATAAAATTTTAGCATTTTAAGTATTTGAGATTTGAGTATAGTAAAATATATGAATAAAAAAAAATAAAAATACTTGAATATTTCTCAACTAAATAAATGAAACAATTTTTAGTTGATAAAGAAAATTACTTTTAAAATAATATAATAAATATTATGAGATAAACTTTACTGACTTTAATTAGAGTTGAGAAATATTATTATTGGATGTTTTGTTTGTAAAATAAGTAATAGTAAAAATATAAATGTATTCCAAATGGATTATTAGTAGAAAATATTAATAATTATCATCTAAAGACTAAAAAATATTAGAAAGAAATTTATGAAGTTTTGTGTAACATTTTAAATGAAAAAAGAAATTTAATGAATTAATTAGTTAACAGATTAAATTTAAAATTATTACTGAGAGGAAATTAAAAAGTTCATTAAAAATTAATTTTTTTTTTTTTCTTGGTATATGTATGAAGAAGTAGGCGGATTTGAATTTTTAGAACGGCATGGTTATTTAAATGTTGGAATTTGGAAGATGGAAGACAAAATTAAATAAAGATAAATTGCAACAGAATCAGCTGACTACCATATATTATAATATAACGGTTGAAGTGATTTGTGAAAAATGTGTAAAAAAGTCAAAGTTTGGTAAAAACTGTTCATTTCAAAATAATATATAATTAAAAAATAGTTAAAACTTTACATTTCTACAGTAGCTAAATTTATAAATATAGCAAATGATCCATGTGCTTTTACATTTTTGAAAATTATTGTAAAGAATGTTTACTGCTATAGCATAATTTTTAATTAGTTATAAAAATTATATATGTTTCTGAATTTTATTCTACTTAGAGAGCTAAAATTTCGAAATCTATTATTACTATTTCAATAAAATAATAACTTTTAAACATCATATGATCACTATCTCCCAGGCTTACTCGTAACTGTTGTTAAAATAGGCAAAACTCTCTCCATACAGTAGTGCCTCTCAAAGCAAGACAGAATAATCAATGGATGTGAGAAGGCTTGTGTATAAAATCCCTATCTAGTGCCTACTCATCCAATATCCCCAACTAATTTCTGGTTTGTGACCTTCGTCAGTGAGGAGCCTTGGATCTGAGATCTCTGCACCTAGATCTTAGTGCAACCCTCCAAGCAGACACCTTTTATCTCTACATAACTACAAAACTATGAGAATATAATTGAAAACACACAAATATTTTCAATCTAAGCTCAACATTTTGGTGTCTGATTCTTTTATAACCATAGCCAGCACCTTCCTATTAGGCAGGATTGGTATAAAACCTTTAAACATCGCATGATCACTATTTCCCATGCTTGCATATAACTTGTTAAAATAGACAAAACTCTCTCCATACAGTCGTGCCACTCAAAGCAAGACAGAGTAATCAATGGATGCCAGAAGGCTTGTGCATAAAATCCCTATCTAGTGCCTACTCATCCAATATCCCCAAACTAGTTTTTGGCTTGTGGCCTTCGACAGTGAGGAGCCTTGAATCCATTGATTACTCTGTCTTGCTTTGAGTGACTCTACTGTATGGAGAGAGTTTTGCCTATTTTAACAACAGTTATGAGCAAGCATGGGAGATAGTGATCATGTGATGTTTAAAGGTTTCATACCAATCCTGCCTAATAGGAAGTTGGTTACTATGGTTATAAAAGAATCAAAGACATCAAAATGTATGGGTGCTGAACTGAATTCAGACCCATATGACTATATAAGCTATTGAGCTTAGATTGAAAATATTTGTGTGTCTTCAATTTTATTCTCATAGTTTTGAAGTTATGTAGAGATAAAAGGTGGCTGCTGGAGGGTTACATTAGATTCTAAGATCTAAGTGCAGTGCTCTCAGATTCAAGGTTCCTCATTGACGAAAGCCACAAGCCAGAAACTAGTTTGGGGATATTGGATGAGTAGGCACTAGATAAGGATTTTATGCACAAGCCTTCTGGCATCCATTGATTACTCTGTCTTGCTTTGAGTGGCACTAATGTATGGAGAGAGTTTTGCCTATTTTAACAACAGTTATGTGCAATCATGGGAGATAGTGATCATGTGATGTTTAAAGGTTTAATACCAATCCAGTCTAATAGGAAGCTGGTGGCTATAGTTATAAAAGAACCAAAAACACCAAAATGTATGGGTGCTGAATTGAATTCAGACCCACATGACTATATAAGCTATCGATATTAGATTGAAAATATTTGTGTGTTTTCAAATTTTATTCTCATAGTTTTGTAGTTATGTAGAGATAAAAGGTGGCTGCTGGAAGGTTGCATTAGATCCTAAGATCTAGGTGCAGTGCTCTCAGATCCAGGGCTCCTCACTGAATCAGGCCACAATCCAGAAACTAGTTTGGGGATATTGGATGAGTAGGCACTAGATAGGGATTTTATGCACAAGCCTTCTGACATCCATTGATTCCTCTGTCTTGTTTTGGGTGACACTACTGTATGGAGAGAGTTTTGCCTATTTTAAAATAATAACTATTTATTTTGAAGTATTAAATTAGGAAAGTGTTCTAATTATATATTAAAATTGTTAGCTTAAATATTATCTATGAGTCCATTACTACTGTTACAATGCATTCACTAATGTTACAATGCAGAATTATGAAAAAATAATATGTATTTCTTGAAAGAAATACCTTAAACTTAGAATAAATTTTAATTTTGATTACTTATCCAGTCTTTCTTATGATAAATTTGGTCTGCTATAAGCAATGGCTATGTTTATATTGTGTCAAGCCTATTTAAAAATTATTTAGAAACTTATGAGACATTTACTTTAAAGACTGTTTGCTGCCATAATTTTTTGCATTTTTAATACATATTTTTTTGTTGTTGTTGTTCAATTAATCATATCTTCTTATTTTCAATTAATGTATATTTAAAAATAATAAATCTGAATAAGAATTAAATATAGAAATAATAATAATTAAATTTTAGTCATTAAATAATTTAAAGACTTTAAGTAAATTCTTAGGAGACATATTTATATGAAATGAAAGCATTATTTTAAAACGGTGCTAGAATATTAACTGAATCCCAGGATATAAATTCTACTGTGTTTGAAAAGTAAATAACTATAATAAATAACAAGGTTTGAAAAAAAGCCTTGAGGTCATAAAATGGTCATCCCCTGTCCCCCTTTTTAAAAATGAAATTCCTAAGTACATTCTGATTTGATGATTAATAACAGAAAACCTAGAATTAAAAATATTGTAGATTTGCTTATCAGATAAAATTAACATTTTTTATTATTGTTATTTAATGGTTTTTATATAATTGCTTTAAATTTCTAAAAGAAAAAAAAAAGAAATAAATTGAGTATTCATCAATTACCATAGTATTTTTATTTTATAGCTACTACAATGACACTCATCTCTTCTACAGATAAATATCTAGATATTTATTGGACAATATTGCATTGATATCAAAGTTTGAAATGAGCCAGTTATTTTAAAAAAAAATTCTAAGCTTGCTAGAGAAATCAAGCCATTTAAAAAATTTCCAAGATGCATCAGATTCAAACATCAGGTCAAAAGCTTAATAAACAAATGCACAGATAACCATTGCATTAATCAGATGAGTGCTAATGTATTAACCATAAAAAATTCAAATCCTTATCAATGATGAAAAAATGTCATACATCTGAGTGCTGAGGCCATGAGTTCCTTTATATTTAAACTTCTAATTGTCAAAAAAACTACAATTTGACACAAACTCACCTCCTCCTTCAGGTGTAATTGTACCCAGTTTCACAGCCAAAGGATATTGAGTTTTATCATAATGCTCTACAGCATGATTATTACCACCACTGCCATCAAAAAATCGCCGACCACACAAAATTTTACCATCAGTTAAGTTCATCCATAAGTTATCAGTCTTATCACATAGTTCACATTTCCAACCTTTAGGAGGAATTGTCACTCCATTATTTAGCTGCAGCAAATTATCTGCAAACCTGAAGAAATAATAGTAAATATATATAAAAAAAATTAAAAACTATTTGATCATATACTGTATTAATTTTGCTCATATATTAATTTATATTATCATAAAAATATTAAGCAAAAAAATCTATTAAATGATTCATAAAAATTAAAAAAATAACAGAATAGAATATGAATAATTCAATCAAAAAGTTACAAAGAATGCTTTGATTGATTAAATGTCAATCTATTATTACTTAAATATTAAAGTGATAAAAAAAATAGATTTGCTAATTAAATAAGTAGACTAATTAATACTAGTGATATTACAGAAATAAGAAAAAGCTAAATCATAATAGTGATAGTACAGAGCAAGTAACTATTAGAAAACTAGTGGAAAACATTGATTTCTACAAAGAAAATCAATGCACAAAAACTAGTCTAGGATCAATTCTACATTATTATCTATTTCTTGATTACTTATACATATATGGAGCCTCACAATAAAATTGATAAAATATGGAATGCTGCTACAAAATACAACTCAATCTAAGCTATTGGAATCATTATTATTTAATTTTATTATATAAAAGTAAATAGATCTTATTGAAGGAGTTAGGTTTTTTAGACTGATCCCACTTACAGCATCTTTATTGATGGAATCCTCTAGTGTCTTCTTTTAAACAACTTTTGTGCATACATTCCTTTTGAGCAATCATCAATAATTTATATGTGTGGATGATTCAGCTACAAATAGGTTTAAATAATCTGTAAGACTAATTATTTGTGACTAGTAAGGTGATCAAGATCAAATAAATTAAAATATTAATAACTCAGATATAACTCATTAAATAGGTATATAATGCTCAGATAGATTGGTGAAAAAAAAAAAAGACCATCAATCATATAATTAGACTTCATCATCAAAACAATGAATGTATTTTTACAGATAACAGGTCATTCTAGAAAAATGCTATTCATATGATTTCTATAAGTTGATAATTTATTTGACAAGAATCTAATAGTAATAATAATCAAATTTATTTACTAATATTTACTAGTTTTGAGAGTAATTTTAATATATATGCTAATAAAACATAATGTAAAATATTTCATATGATCGCCTAATAGATCTTAAATATTTATAGTTTTTCTCAATACAATTATGATGTATAAAATGAAAATATTACTTGAAATTTTATTATCTCTTATAATATAAATGTAAATACTACCAACTGATTTAATTGCCTATTTTTTAATATAGGCTGTCATATTTTATAATTGTAATATTAATTCCTAATACATAGTTTGTCTAAAAATTTTTTTGCTTGTGACCTTAAGTTTTGATTTAAATTTTCTATTACCATTAATGATTATATTTTCATTTCTACCACTGATTTCTTTACAACTATTTGGTTTTTTTATAATTTCATGTCTATAAAAAAACAAAAGCAGCTTTCTGTTTTAATACTAATTTGAATCTTAACTCTCATTAATAAAGGCAAAAACAAACTATTCTAAATGGGGATTTACATGTACTGCTATCTACTAATCACTGATTATGAAAGCTTACAATAGATGGTATTAAAGTAGAGAGCTGCTATTCTTTTATCATATATTGTGTAAGATACAAAATTAAATGATTTATTATGTATAACAAACAAATTTTTGTCCAAATCATTTAATTCACAATAAAAAAACATTGAGAGCCACATGATAATAAAAATTTATATTGTCAAAATAAATTTATTTAAAAACTAGAATAACTAAAAAAACAATAGGGAATAGATAATTAACTTTTATTTACAGAATGAAATATTTCCACTTTAAATGTAAAAAAAACTTTCATATATAGGAATTATCATAAAACTGATTTTTTTTTTTTAGCGTTTTATATATAAATGAATTAGAAATAATACTTCATGTGCTAAATATCAGGAACAATTACATTTATTAAAAATAAAGAAACAAATATATCTCCAGTCAGTAAAAGCTAGAGAATAACTGCCCAAATTATCATTGACTAGCTTAGTGAGTTATGACTTCTTTTCTTACTGTTCTTCTTTGAAGGGATGTATTGAAAGGCTTCTGCCTTTCAGAAGATTAATTAAAATATTTTATCTTTATCTATTGTACTGTATTGGATTAGTACAACTTGCATTAGTAATTTAGAAATTAAATTACTAAATTCTCAAGTAGAATTTTTTTTTTTTTTAAATATCTAATTGATTATTTTAGAAAACATGTGTTGTATACATTTTTTTTTTTGAAAGAGAATAATAAAAAAAAAAAATGAAATGAATGAAAAGAGATCGTAAAACTACTTTGGTTAAGATAAGAAAACAAATTCTTATTGTGAAGCAATTAGCGGTACATAACAAAAAAGAAAAGACAGAAAAAGAAAAGAGTGATTTTGAAGACAAAATTACATCAAATTCTGTATAAGTTAGCAGGTGTTAACCAGAGGTAAGCAGAGGCTAAAAGGAAAAACATACCTTGAGTCATTACTGAATCTTCATTCCAAAAGTGAAGCAGTACAAGACAAAAGATTTAATTGTTGGAGAATGCAAGGGAATTATAGAAAACTACTCTCACTAGTATGTTAAATCATATTAAAATGTGTGAGTAGAAGTTCATTTGCCAGTGTTGCTCTCTACTTGACGTCGTGAAATACCCCGAGTGAAACCATCTCCTAACTGAAACAAAAACCCTAGACTACCTACAAGCTACAAGAATATTGAACAGTGGATCCCCACAAGATAAATCCATGCATGGCAAACTATATGTGAACATTTAAACTTACCAGTAAAAACTATGTTCTACAAATTAGAAGTGATCACTCTCTCTTGAACTATAAGTGCAACAAAACGTGGTACTGAGTCATATTAATTAAAATCAAAATATTATCAGTAGTTCTTAACCGCAATTTATTTTCTCTTATATTTTATACTCTTAATATTATAAATATTCTATTATGAATTAATAAATTTGTATACAACTTATATTGGTATTTAGTTGTTAATTATTAATACTCTAAAGCAATTTAAACTCAATCATTAGAATCTGATTAAATAAATTGCCAATGCTGCACTTGAAATATGATCCTCTGGTCATTCCAAGTAATTGACAGAATAGGGGGTAGGCCAATGGCCTTTCATATAGAGTTCTGACACCTTTTCAAACAAATTAAAACTGTTTCACTCTTCTCTATTATTCAAGTTAGTTACATTAAGTGGAGTTGTGTGACCAGAAAAAATAATTGCATCGATAAAATTACCTGAAACATCATAAAGAGGAAATTAATAAAGCGAACGTAATTGGGTCACCAAATATGAGGCAATTAAACCATATAAACCCTTAAAGATACCATAGACGGTATACTATATTGTGTGTATATGTGAAAACAATATGAGAGTTAAATTATCTATATATATAGTTAAAATACATTAAAACTGTCCATACAGTAGTGCCACTCAGTGCAAGGCAGAGTAATCAATGGATGCCAGAAGACTTTGTGCCTAAAATCCCTATCTAGTGCCTACTCATCCAATATCCCCAGACTAGTTTCTGGCTTGTGGCCTATGTCAATGAGGAGCCTTGGACCTCAGAGCACTACACCTAGATCTTAGGATCTAATGCAACCCTCCAGCAGCCACCTTTTATTTCTAATTAACTACAAAACTATGAGAATAAAACTGAAAACATATTTTCAATCTAAGCTCAATAGCTTATATAGTCATATGGGTCCGAACTCAGTTCACTACCCATACCTTTTTGTGTCTTTGGTTCTTTAATAACCATAGCCACCACTATCAATATTTTCAATCTAAGCTCATTAGCTTATATACTCACATAGATCTGAACTTAGTTCAGGTCCCATACATTTTTGTGTCTTTGGTTCTTTAATAATCATAGCCACCACTATCCTATTTATTCTCCTAGTTTTGTAGTTAAGTAGAAATAAAAGGTGGCTGCTGGAGGGTTGCATTAGATCCTAAGATCTAGGTGCAGTGCTCTCAGTTACAAGGTTCCTCACTGACAAAAGCTACAAGTCAGAAACTAATCTGGGGATATTGAATGAGTAGGCACTAGATAGAGATATTATGCACAAGCCTTCTGGCATCCATTGATTACTCTGGCTTGCAGTGAGTGGCACTCCTGTATGGAAAGTTTTGCCTGTTTTAATAACAGTTATGAGCAAGCACAGGAAATGGTGATCATATAATATTTGGTGATTTAATACCAATCCTGCCTAATAGGATAGGGTGGTTATGGTTATTAAAGAACCAAAGACAACTGAGCAGACTTATATGACTATATAAGCTAATAGGCTTAGATTGAAAATATTACTGTGTTTTCAATTTTATTCTCATAGTTTTGTAGTTAAGTAGAGATAAATGATGGTTGCTGGAGAGTTGCATTAGATCCTAAGATTTAGGTGCAGTGCTCTCAGATCCAAGGCTCATCACTGACAAAGATGACAAGTCAGAAACTAGTCTGGGGATATTGGATAAGTAGACACTAGATAGGGATTTTATGCGCAAGCTTTGTGGCATCTATTGATTACTCTGGCTTGCACTAAGTGGCACTACTGTGCAGAGAGTTTTGCCTGTTTTAATAACAGTTATGAGCAAGCATAGAAAATGGTGATCATGTGATGTTTGATAGTTAAAATATTATTCCATACTGCAAGAAAATGAAGCATAGGTTTTTTAAAAAAATGAACACAGAATAAGACACAAGAGAATAATAAAAATAAATCAAACCAAGCTTCATACATAAAAGATGTCTAGAGAAGCAAAAAGGCAAAAAACAACAAGAAAAACTCAAAAAAAATAAAAAGATAAGTTAAAAGGGTAAAAAAAATCAAAAAATTAAAAGGAAAATAATAAGAATAAAAATTAAAAAAAAACAACCACAAAACAGATACTTTGAAATAACCCTTTGTTCTCCATCCCATGTTCCTGCCATTGCTTCAACTTCTTCCAAACGAGCTGCAGATTCAGCAGCCAATATTCCAGCAACAGATTGCTGGACCTAGAAATAAAATTGATTTGTATATCAAACACCCATAAAATGAAAAATATACACATATAAAAATATAAACTTTAATTTTTTTTTTTTAAAAAAAGGAATAGTATAGTTAAAATAATTTTTACTTATTTTAGATTTTATTAAAATGTTTAAAAAAATAAAAGGTAAAATAACCAATTTTTAAAATAGTTAACAGTTGGGTAAAGGATTCTCAAAACAGTCTTCCAAAAAGAAACAGTAAAAAATAAAGTTACTTAGACTTGATGATTGCTTGATGATCAAGTTGAATTAAGTAATTTTCCATCTTTGTTTTATCCTCTAAAAAAAAAACTTTATTTCATTTACTAACAATATTGCATGGTTAGTTGGATTAGTTATGAAATGGCCATCTGGAAGAAAAATCCTAAGGTTGTTGAAAAAATTTTCAAATTGATTTAGCCTGGATTCAAATCCATGTCATATGCATGGCAGACAGGTACACTATACTGATACCATGAAACTTTTTTACAAACTTCCACAGCATAAAATAAATAACATTACTGATTATATCTAAATATAATAACAGGAATAATAATATGAGGTGTAAAGTTATAATGAAAGACTGGCAACAATTTTATTATAGTTTGTAAATGAATATGAGAACACATTTACAAGGCAATAATTTTTGTTATTTAAGAAACCAACTATCACAAATTTTGTATTAATTTTTGAATGGATATGTATCTGTCACATAGAGATACTAATCTTATTTCAAACAAATTGCAAACTATTGTTGCAGATGAGATAGTGTACAATTTCAAACTATAAACTTACAGCCTAAAAATAAAAACTATAACAATAGATATAATAAAATTTAAAGTTGATGTTGTAAAAGCATAACTATGCTCCGACTTCAAATCCTGAATGGAACCAGAAATATTCTATTTTATATATAAAATCCCTATTTTCTCTGACATCTGATTGATGAATGTAAGAATGTTTGTCCAACGTCACATAGCAAATTCACAAGCACTACATTTATGTGAAGAAAGTAATTCTGCTCAGAAAAAAAATCAGTATCTCTGCTTTTAATTACAGTGGTATAGTATTTGAATAATGAAGAAAATGTAATTACAGTACATAAATTCATATTTGAAATATGATATTTAGTGAGGGGAAAAAAAATAGATGACATAGTATCATATTTACATTTAGTTTAGGTTAACATATTGTAACCAGTTGGCTACATGGCTACACTAAAAAAAAAAGATAATAAGAATTACATAATTGGCAGTATATTCCTCAGGTTTAATTAAAGGATTATTTCATTAATGGGGAGAAAGTAATATTAATTTTCTTAGACCTATTTTTTTAAAGGGTCATTATTTAACTCAATATTTTTAAATCCCTATATGATAGTGTGAGAATTATCAAACATTTAATTTGTTAATAGTAATATGATTTTAAAATATGGGTATTATTTTAATAAGTTATAAATAATTATAAAGGGGATAGAGAGAATTGTGAAAGAATGTAAACAAGTTTTTTTTTTTTATTCTCTCCCTCTGTAGTAGTTTTAATTTAAACTATGAAAATGTACTAAGAAAAAAAACAAATTCTTTTCCTTTGTTTTTGTACCTTATTTAATTAATGTTAATTTTAATCTTCTTTTTTTTTTTAAAAGAGATTAAGTTTTATAAATTTAAAAGTATTTTTTTTAAAGAAAAAAAAAACAAAATAAGATTTTAATACCTTTGTAAATTTTATTTGTAATCAGAATTATTTTTCAATGTCTTTGATGAAAGAGGTAGATAATGAACAATTGTATCTATGAAAATTTATTTAATTGGTTGTTGTGAAAATTATCATGTGAGAGATAGATTGTGATTGGGTTGTGGGCAAGATTGTTCCAGAAAAAAAATATAAGGGAAGGGTCAATAAATGAGAAGACCTGGTGAGAAGTAAAAGATTCCTAACTTAGCTATTGAAGAGAGAGCAGCCCAAGCATAATGCAGCTGATAAAGAAAAAAATGACATAAAAAGTCTTTATTCAGCTATTGAATAGAATAGCAGAAGTTTTAATAAAGCTTTTAGCATACTATGAGTTTAGTCTTAAAATGGTTTGTACAATGAAAACTATGTGCTAAATTTAGCTAAAAGCTAGGCATCACCGTTCACCATATGATCTACTTTCACTGGAAGAAAATGTAGGAAAGGTAAAACCTTCTTTAAAGCCATCTGCAACCTTGCCTTCAATAGAGAGTATGAATCTGTTACATCTGTCCTACTCGTAAATTCAAGAGAACCAAATGGACAAAATTTGCTATTTTTCATTTACATGGAATTGCTACATATCCAGAAAAAAAAAACTTAACCAGGCCTGTGTTTAGAAGCCTTCAGAGAGAAACACAATTAGAAAAACTGGAAATTGTAATTGGAAAGGCCTCCATAAACAAGAAAGCCATGGCTAGAGGCATTATTATTTTTTTGTGTGCACACTATATTTTTTTTGTTAAAAAATTTCTTGTTTCATAAAAATAATAATAATTTGGTTTTGTGTGGTGTAAAAATTGATAATAGTAAATACTTCACTAAGTTAAAATATTTCAAATTCTTAGACTTTTTTTTTCTAAAACCCAGTCAAACTTCTATTACAAATGATGAAATAGTTTTTAAAAGTTAAAAAAAATCTGTTGTAAAGTTAAACTTTTTTTTATCACGCTAATATTGTTAATTAATTCTTAACTATTTTAAAGAAATTGAACCAAAGATTGTTATCTTTGATTTTGGAAATATTGTAAAAATAAAAGAAAAATCTTAACTATTTTAAAGAAATAGCTTAATGAACGTAGAATTAGTCCATGGCTAAAATCAAATGATTGGTTAATATAATTTTATCAAACTGCTTTTTTTTTTTTGACGAAGTGGATGTTTGAAATTACCTACTATCATGTCATTTTTTTTGTTGTTAATTAATCAGAAATTAAATAATTGTTTTTTTAAACTAAAAATATGTTTTTAATCTTAGTTTCTCTATTCTATCTAATTCCTTTTTTATGATTATAGTGTGTATAATCTTATATCACAATAGCTTATATTCTAGGATATTTTTGTTTGATGATCCCAATAAAACTATTTATTTATAAGTAGAGGAAGCCTATAATTTACATAAGGTTATTTATAATAAGCTACTTTATTTATCTATTTCTCTCTTGCTCACAGTAATAAATTATAGTTCTTGCTTCCTGAGCTAGATTCATGCATAACAGCTACGTAGAAAGTGTGTGTATATTAGTGTATAGGCATCCATTTGATAATCATCCTGGATTGGTGCAAAGAAAATATTATTTAAAATTCATGCACTATATTTTATTTAGTAGATATTAAGTTTCTAGTTGGCCAGTACATGTGTTCTAAATGGCCAAATCATTGATGATGATCAGCATATTTTAGCATTCCAGCATTGTTGTTTTATTATACATTCCAACAGATGAGCACTTAGTTTGTGCATCCAAACTGTTTAAATAATTGCCCCAAGCTGAAAAAGGCTAAATAGTTGGCCTGGTCTATGATAGACCATTTCAAATCCAGTCACCAGATTGACTGTTGTTTTATTTTGATTGTTGATCATTCATGATGATGAATGACTTCTATTTATTTTAATGCTAGTGAACTTTATAATTATGCTTATATTTAGGTTAGTTAGCTGCTGATTTTTTAGTGATATCTCATGCTCATTGTTTTATATTAAATATTGATAGTTAATTTTATATTTATCAATCACCCCAGTTCAATCCCAAAAATGGTGACATGTCATCCAACTTGTGGGACCTCTATTTTCATACTGTTACAAACAAATACCCAATTGTGGGACATTGTAATCGCAGATTCTCATGCATTAAAATCCCAGTTTTCCGTTAGTGTTATAATATTATTACATTTATGTGAAGAAAGTAATTCTGCCATTAATAAAAAATGCTTGGAAAAAAATGAGTACATGTGATTTTAACCATGGAGATATAGAATTTAAATTGTGAAAAAAATGTGATTACAATATATAAATTAATGTTTGAAATGTGATAGTGGAAAAAATTGATGTTATAGAACCATTTTTCCATTTATTTTTGGTTAGTATTATTACGTTTATGTGAAAAAAGTAATTTGAAGTAATTTTACCATTAATAAAAAAATGTTCGGACAAAAAAACCAGAACATTTGCTTTTAACTATAGAGATGTAGTATTTAAATTACAAAGAAAATGTGATCACCATACCTAAATTCATGTTTGAAATGTGATATTTAGTGAGAGTAAAAAATAGATGCTATAGTGCCATATTTACATTTATTTTTGGTTAGCTAATAATTGAAGTCAAAACAACTGCCTTTCAGGTTGGTGTACAATTCTCACATTTAGATTACATTAAACCTTTAAAAAAAAATTGGTTAAAGCAACCAGTTTACAAAAACAATGGTCTTTTCAAGGCCAGGTACATCTGGCATATATAAAATCCCTGAGTAAATTCATATAGCCAACACAACTAGCCAATTATTTCAAATCAGTAAATGAATATCTATTTATTAATTGTTATAGTTTTACTATTCCGAGCTATGCCATGTCCTTGCTAGGATAAAATATTGTTTGATTTCATGTGTCATGAATCGCTACAATAGCTATGAATGACTAGTAAAAATTAAAAATCAGATTTAAAGTCAAATATACAACACCAAGCTAAATTATAAAGACTTGGACCTATTTCAACAAGTCTGGAACAGAAGAAACTTATTAAAATAAATACTAGTAACTAAATTTTTATTTAAATAGAAGTTAAAATTTCAATTTTTATAAAATTTTTCCTTAGTTCTTATTTTTATATTATCTAGAAAGTGAAGACTGCCAAATTATAAAAATGTATTAAATTAAAAAAAAAAACTTCAATTTTATTTGGCTTATAAAAATATAATGCAAAAATGATTTTTTTTTTTTGCATCTAATTTTTTTAATTAACATCAGTAAGAGATATCACTTTGTTTATAGAGGTAGAATACCATAAATCCAGCTTCTTATACCTTGGTAACTGCTAGCATTTGGATAAAATATGAACATAAATTTTCATGACTGTAAGGCTTTATTATTTAAACATAAATAGTACCATTTTATTTAATTAAAATCTTGGAAAAAAAAACATTCATTAACAAAATGAACAAGCACAGTACAATAAATAAATTATTAAATACACACATTTGAAAGTAAATTTTTTAAAAAATTAGTCTAAATAATAGGACAGCCTTTTTTTTTTTTTCCTATTGTAATTCAACAGCTTTTCTTTATGATTTTTTATTCTTTCCTTAGAAAATAGTAACAGAATAATAACTTTGTTAAAAAGATTTGATATAGCTCATCTTTAAAAAAAAAAAAAATATTAAACAAATAAATTGATAGGGGATAAAAATTAAACTTATTCTCATTTTAAATAAGAAAGTGATGGGAAAAAATTAATAAACAATATGTTGATTTACTGTAATACAAAAATGTTTAATGAAATATTAAAATTATTGTTATTTAATATTTACATTTAAAAAAAAATCAGGGTATTACTATTACTGTAGTAATGCATAAAGATGGATATATTTTAAAGTTGTGTTATTAAAAACAAATTCAATATACAAAATATCCATTAGAAACCAGTCAACACTTAGACAATCCTAATATAGATAACAATCAAGATTTTCAAATAACTGTTGCAATTTAATAGCGGTGGAATCTCCCACCTCTATTAATGGTTCCATATATTTATATAGACACTAAAGATTGCAACATGACCACAGAGATTGAAATTATTGATAGAAACAAGTTTAAATAAACCTGTTCTGAATGCATACTAATAAATGGGCAATTATAACATTACAAATTACAATTATAATTTTCATATTGCACCCAAAGTATTTTACATAAATAATAAGTATAATGCTCAAAGCTCAATGGGTTTATATCTAATACCCTAGACATTAAAATTTAAGTGACTTAAATTTCAACAATTGATACAGTAAAAATAAGGCCAGAATCATAATGAGTGGTTAAAATATGAATTGATCAATTATTACTGCAAATTCACTCAAACTGGAAAAATTGTAATTATAAGAATGACAAAGAATCAAAATGCAAGATTACACTTATATCAGATGTCTATTCTGTTCATTTTTGTCTAATTCTATAGTTAAAAGAATTCTATTACTTTGTTCCCATTATCCAAAAGCTATGTATATTAATATCATACTATAAATCCTAATACTATTAGAATCCTATTTATGCAGTTTCATGTTACAGAATTTCCAAACAGCTTGTAAATCATTTGGCAATTGCATTTCATGAAATATTTTCAGGAATTGCAAGAATTAAAAAATAGTACTTATTTCTTTATAACTCACAAATTGCAGAAAAAATTTAATGTATATTTACATAGCTTTTGATTTGTATAAAACTCAAGTTATATAACATGTGACATGCATTAATTATATAACCTGGAAATTGCTTGTTGATCAAAGAAATTATAATCACTTGTTTTTTTCTTTTTCTGTTTGCAATATGTAAATCACAATGTCATATATCATTAAAAATCTTTATATATCTTAAAATGATCATTCACTTTATTTCAGATTAATTTTAATAATTAAATTTTTTATTTGTTTTGTTTCAAAAATAATTAAATTTTTTATTTGAATCTACATTAATCTTTATTTGGTATTTATTACATACTAAAAACTAAAGATTTTAATGATGAGAAATATTCCATTAATATCAGCAAAAAGAAAAAAAAGAGTTGATCTTTTATTTAGATATGCTTTGTAACATTATTTTCATTAGCTTTCATTGAAAATATGTACATTAGTCTTACATTTTATGTTTTGATATTAATTAGTAAATATTATTCTTTTAAAAATAAAATTAAATCATAAAATCAATGCCATAGGAATATAATGCTTTCCTCACCATTGGAAGCCTTGCATCATATTTCAATCCTATTGACGTTTAATAATTAATGCACTGTCACTCAATTGATTAGCTGGGACTTTTATTCCATTAACCATACTTATCTTGCTAAACAATAATTGAAGGACAACTGCTATGTTTAATTTGTTTAATAATATCTAAAAAAAAAAAATTTAATTAAATTTAAAAAAAAAAAAGAAAAAATTTTTTTTCCCCCCCCCCCCTCTTCCGAAAAGCACCAACCCAAAAAAAAATGTAGGGGGAACGAACAAACAAACCCCCCTTCCTAAAAAAAAAGAAAAAAATAAGAAACCAAAAAAAAAAAAAAAAAACAAAAAAGTAAAAACCCCAAAACCAAACAATATTTATTATATTTTTTATATTTTAATTAAAAAAATTTATATATTTTATTTATATCTTTTTTTTTCTTCTTTAAAAATAAATAAAGGGGGGTCCTTTTTCCCTCTTTCTTCTTTTGTTCGTTGGGTGGCGGGGTTGGGGGGTGTGGTTTTTTTGTTTGGTGTTTTTTTGTTTTTTTTTTTTTTTTTGTTTTTTTTTTTTTTTTTTTTTTTTTTTTTTTTTTTTTTTTTTTTTGTGTTGGGGTTGGTTTGTTGTTGGGGGGTTGGGTTGGGGGTGGGGTTGGGGGGGGGGGGGGGGGGGTGGGGGGGGTTTTTTTTTTTTTATTTTTTACAACTGGGTTGGTTACAGTATGACTACCTAAAGAAAAAATTCCCATATTTGCTTGGTAGCGCTAAACTATTCAAAATATTTTACTTTATAATTAAGTTTTTTCATATTTGTTTACTTTGTTGAATTTTATTTAGAATTTTATTTCATTTGCAAGTCTAATAAGATTTGGCAGCTGTTATCTTTGAATATTACTGGCACATTACAAAAAATCAATTGCTAAAATATATTGTTAAGAATTTAAATCCTTCGCATTTTATTAAATATATTTTAGCTAGACTTTGATATGATAAGCTTCTAAAATCAATATTCTAGTTGTGAAAAGATTTGGATAATTTCCTCTGTGTAAAATTATATTTTAATATGCAACTGTCTAAGGCAAAAATAAATGACAATTATTTAAATTCTAAAACTTAAAAGCTCAAATCATGATTATGGTTATTTGTATTGTGAAAAAAAATAATAATAAAAAAACAAGTGGAATAAATAAAACTTTAAGAATAATAATTGAATAGAAAATCTATGCATTTGGCCATTTAATAAATAATAGGAAAAAAGAACTAGAATAAGAGATCCAACAGCTAAACAAATTATTTTGTGAATCATTAAAATTAGTTAGAGCATTATATTGATTAAACCATTGAGTTTTATATAAAGCAAAAAAGACAATTAAGAGAAAAATAAAATAAGTCACATATGATTCCAATTTATACAATACTTTTGATTAATAAATCTATTTCTCCTACTCTAATGTGCTATCTAATATAAGTTTGAGAAATCTATTAATGCCAATTGATAAAATGTTTGGTAAATTACTATCCTATATTCATATCTTCACAATAATTTCTAGTAAATGACTTCTTCAGTGAGGAGCTTTAGATATGAAGTTAGCACATACCTGAAATCTTTGGTTATATATACTCCTTTCTTCCAGCAGCTATCTTTCAGTCATTTCTTTAATATTAAGTTACCAGTCAGCAATTCAAAAACTATCTTAATGTTTGCTTCAATAATTATACAATCCTGTTTAAAAGTCAAAGTATTATATTTACTAAAAAAAAAAAAGACATTTAGAGTTTTCATGGAGCATTTGTTCGAATTAACAGATAACAGGAAATTTTCTTGCAGAATTACTTATAAATATTAAAACACATTTTTAATGTGATAAAAATTTAAAGGTTTACCATGAAAATCTTCATGGATAATTTAATACTAAAAACTACTGAAATTAACTGATAGAAGAAAAAAATTAAAAATCTATAGAATAAGTTCAGGGAGAGAAAAAAATAATGAGAATATTCACAAAAAAGAAAAAAAATGTTGATGAATAATTGTTATTATTTTAATTATTAAGGTATTTTTTTATATTTGAATATCCTTCTGCTCAAGTGATTTTAACTTAAAGAAATTTTACTGTGATATATTTTCACATGCTGTTTCACTCATTTACAGCAATTTGTTTCTGCCTGAAGGTAGACTCAGATTACTAAACAAATAGATATATTGATCCAAGTACTAGCATTTATCAAAAATGTTGCAGTCGAGAAATGCTTGCCCTCCCTTAATATAATTTATACTAATATCTTAATTTTAAGAATGTTATGCAAACAGATACAGTACACTCAAGACATAAAGAGTCTCTGATTCAAAACAAAAATTTATATTTAAAAATCTGAATTAATCGAATAATTAAACTATTAGATTCAACCCTGACAATTTGAGTATTCAACTATCACACAATCTCTCCAGCAAATAATCATATGGTTATTTTATTAATTTTATATATGTAAAACAATTTACTGAATTATATAAATATTCTATGATCTTGCTTACTAAAAGGTAAGTTTTATCAATTATTTATATTTATGTATCTTTATGGTATACCATAAAAATATCATTTAAAAGTAACACCTATTTAAAAACAAAACTAAAAACTTTAAATTTCATTATTCTAGAAAAAAAAAAAAGTCTAATATAACAATTTGATAATTGAGTTGCTTATAGACATGATACAAAGACCAAGTATTGAGTGCTGATCCAATAATTGAATTATATTTTTTAAACCAACAATATATTAGCATTAATTCTAATTGTACAAAATTGTTATCTATGTTAAAATAATTATTTATTATTAACATTACATATAAAATCCTCTCTGTTGACAAAAATAAAATAAAAAAGCACAGCATTAAAATAATTGTTCACTAATATTAATAACAACAATAATAAAAATCTTATAAATATAAAAGATTAAATCTTACAACATCTGGTAATGAAGCGTCTGGTAAAGGAATCACATCAAATGAAGGCAAAATTACAATAGAATTACGCTCATCATATTCATATTTCTTTCCAGAATTAACATCAAATCCACCTTCTAGACCTAATAATAAATTTTAAAATTTTATAACATGACCTCACAAAAGACATTTGATATACTGAACATATATTTCAGATTAAATACACAAAATCACAATTATATATATATATACTAATACAATTAAATATATGCATTGTATAAATAAATATTTCATGACTACATGATCCCCTCATATGAATGAAGACCGATCATTGAATTAGCTACTAATGACTATAATGCCATTTAGTATCGAATGATTACATGATATCTACAAATGTGAATTAAAACTAGATGTTATTTATACAACTGTATGAGAGTGAATATATATTAAAACTATACATTTTAAATTTGCATGTATTAGTTATTCAGGAACGTTTTTTGAATGGAATTATCTGACCTTTATAGTAATAATATGATCTAATTATTAAATTTACCTATTATCTTTAATTAAAATTTTTATTCTTCATTATTAACATGTTTAATATTTTAATTTACTAACAACCTTCTCTTTATCACATACGCATACATACAATTATAAATATGAAAATTTAAATTTATATTCATTTAAATTAGATTTTAAATAAATATTTAAAGCTCATATTTTAAATTCCTGAAACAATATGGACAAATCATAGATACAATATCATCTGGATTTACAAAAGTATATGAATTCAAACAAAATTTTCATTCAAGTAATAACTTTTTATAAAAAGTATAAATAGAATGGGGGAGGGAATACTAATTTAATTATCTGATTATTAATTACATTATGTAGTTACTTATACAATTAATTTCAATATTTAAAATTTTCATTTTATTTTAAGTTATATTAAACAAGTTAATAAGTATAATATATTTAAAAAGGAAAAAAAAGATAAAATATTGTGCTATATTTATTTTCAATTGCTATGAACAATTTAAAAAAAATATCAAGTCCTCTAGGATTACCATAACAAAGAATCTTTGGAACAAACAATTCACATTTAAAGTATAAAAATGAAAATATTTGTTAATATCTATCAAAAAGATAAATTAAATTTTAAAAATTGTTTATATTATCTATAAAATGCATCATTTTCTTGGGGAGAAAAATATTTTACTATGCATAATCAGAAGAAACTCTTCAATGAAAATTTTAATAAATAAAAATATTTATCAAAAGACTAACTTTTGTTTAATAAAACAATGTTATATATTCATTTATGAGATGTTATATCAGTTAACATGAAACCTTACTCCATCA
Organism: Epiperipatus broadwayi; assembly: GCA_028023455.1. Classification (NCBI taxonomy): domain Eukaryota; kingdom Metazoa; phylum Onychophora; class Udeonychophora; order Euonychophora; family Peripatidae; genus Epiperipatus; species Epiperipatus broadwayi. The sequence goes on from JAQFVV010013859.1 coordinate 48,574, forward strand.
AATAATTCACTTTGCAAAAAGACAAATAAAAACTTCCATTAGATTTATTTGTTTTGAAAATAGACTAGCAAAAGTAATTCAACCAATATATTATATTAAGTTATTGATTTGACTAAAATTGCTTCCTATTTATGTATTTGTGATTACATTTCATGTAAAATTTGAATAACATAAAAAAATATCTATTTAAAATATTGAAACTGAAGTTAAATATTGTATTTAAAAAATCTATATAGTATTTCAATGTTTCTGAAAGTTTAAATAAAAGATTAATATTGAAATGATACGAATACATCTATTATATAATTAAAAAAAGTGTGAGATAATTTCGTATTTGACTAAGATATTTACTAGTGCAGTTTCAAACTGCAATTCTAAACAGATGGTAATCAATTGCTACACATGCATTGTACTGTCAAAGTAAATCACTGTTGTTTTGTTGACTATAAGGAAACTCTTGGTCCAAGTAACATGATAGACACTTTGATCTATTTATGTACCTAAATGCAATTATATAGGCTAATCATAAATATCTTGGATTGAGAGCATGAATATTTTATATTATTCAGTTTATTTTCATTTTCTTTATTACACATATTAACACTCACGAAATTTTAACATTTACTGCATTTAGGTACAAAGATAGCACATTATTTTTTCAAAGTCTTAATATGACTTGGATAGAGTTTCCTCACATTTAACAAATCAACAAAAGGTTGGTTTAATGTGAAAGCACAGTGCATGGTAGTGAATGACTACAATCTGTTTAGATTTATATAGTAATAAATAGCATATTAATATCTGTTGTAAAATTTTTCCATTAAGTATTAAATATGAAGTCATGCTAATATGTGTAGCATTTGTGAATTAATTCTATGGCTGATGTTCTGAAAATAGATATATACATATTAAGAGATTCTTAATTCAAGTATAGCATGGACTTAACATTGAGTTGAGAGGGAAAACAAAACATTCATTTATTATGCCAGAATAACAAAAATTCCTGTAATCATATAAATTAAGAATAAATATAAGAGATGGTGGAAAAATACAAGATATGTTATTTTTAAATAAAATATACATTACTCTGCTTGTTTTAAGTATTGTTTGATATTTTTAAATAATCATTTTAGAATTAAGTTTTGCTAAAAAATCATATACAATTTAGAATTAGTGGAAAAAATAAATATTTTCCATTCTCATTGTTACTTTAAAATGAAGTTCCCACTCAACATATTTTGACAAATAATTTATCAGTGTAAGTACCAAATTAAAGGCATTTGAACATCATATTAATGCTCATATATTCAATGTAACTAAGTTTTATAATTAAGGGATTTTCAGTGAATTATTGTAAGTTTATTTAATATGAAAGGCTAAATTTATAGATCAACTTTCCTTTGGAGATTTTCTCACATCATCATTAATTAATGCAATAAGAATGCACATTATTGTTACATACACACATATATTCACTTTTTTGTTGTTGCTTATATTTTTTTAAACATCAAAACTTATTTTAATCTTATCGATTAACATCTTCAAAAAAGAGACTGCCTTGCTATTAATAACCACTTTTTTTCGTTTACTTTTTAATATGAGTTAAATTTTATTTTGTTTAAAACAAGTTCATGTTTCACTTAAAGTACTTCTTAAACTGGCTTTTGTTGAGGCATAGAATGTCAAAAATACAACAATGGCAGAAATTTTTAAAAATTGCTGTGGATTTATTTTGAAATATATATCAAGTTTTTGTTGATATATCTAATATTTGAAAAATACTTAAATATATAGTGATACGAAAACACCAAATAGAATTACTGAGGTTTCAGATTAATAATAGAATTAAAATATTTAATATGCAGTCAATCTATATTATTTTATTTTATCACACATGAAAAATAAATCCACAGGCAGGCTGCACAAGATAGCACTGCAGGCCATGATTTGGGCAGCCCTGAAATCAATGATGATAGTTAGTTTGATCTACTAAAATATATCCTATAAATGCTTGGACACTTTTATGGTATTGCTATTTTTGGAAATCTTCAAGATTTATTCATATTCAATACTATAAAAAAATGATAGGTATCCTTCAGTTGTTTTTTACATATCTTTTTAGTCACATAATAAATTTACAATATGTAAATAAAATTTGACTTCACTATTTTAGAAACAGTCACAGCAGCAACTGAATACTTACAAAAAAAGTCATCCATGTATTACTAGATTATCTAACCTACTAATAAATCCAAACTAATGAGATCTACATTCAGATGTAGAACAATATTAATTACTCTGGAGAACACAAGTGATTTCCTTGCGTGCATCCATTTAGTTAAATCTTAAATCAACTTCATAAATATTAGTAGATTAAGATGGTTAAATTTACATGAGTATACAGTCTTATATAGCACCTTTAGTATTTTTCTACTTCATCGTTCCAAACCTTAGAAGATGAAGCTTAAATTTCCTAACTATGCATGTAGTTTGCAGTCTCAGCATCAGTTTTTATACTGTTGAAGAATATGACTGATTTAATATGTTACAGGCACTTTTTGTTTTCAGCTTTTGCTTAGGAAATTCTGTTTTTGGTAAATAAACAGCACTAAGATAGCACATTGAATGCTAATTATGAATTGTAACTGCTAGAATGGATATATCACTGAAAGTAGTCAAATGAATTAATGTATTCTTATTCAAAACATTCTTGAATCTGTTTAAATTGATGAGTCAGAAAATTGGTATCCGGTTATTTTTAGATAATAGCTAAATCGGGGATAGAAACTGCTAAAATCATAATAATTTTGGCAGTTGACAAGTCAGATAATATTAATTCCTTCACTGTACCCTCTTAGAAGAGCTTATTAATAAAGCTTTTGTCTTAAGGCTGTTTACCTTTTAATTATTTATTTAATTTGAAGAAACAAAGTACAATATACTTGTAATAACAGATATTCCCTTTAATCAAAATACATGTAGTATAGAAAATAGATAACTTCTTTATTCTCCAAAAAATATTTTTTGAAATAAAAATGTTTTACAACAATAATAAATACTAGATTAAAAAAAAAAAAAAACTTTACCAATAGCAAGCCTTGTTGGTTTCTTCTTCGGAGGATCTTCTTCAAATTCATGTATCTGTTATATATATGATAAAAATACAATTTGGTCAAAAGAAAAAAAAATTTCTAAACAAAGTTTGAATAAAATTTTCAATTCTAGTAAAGATTGATAATAAATAAAAAAATAACAATTAACATTACAAAAAATATATCTGTAACTTGATTAAAAAGAATATGTAATTTTTAATTTGATAATAAATGCTGATTAGGATACTATATTATTTGAAAGTAACAAATATACAGTAGCAAACTCTCCACACAATGGTGTCACCCAGTGCAAGCCTTAGAAAACAATGGATGCAGAGTTTGTGTATAAAATTCCAATCTAGTGCCCACTCATCCAATATCCCCAGACTACTTTCTAGCTTGTGGCTCTTAAGATCTAATGTAACTCTCCAGCAGCCATTTTTTACCTATTTAGTTAACTGTAAAGCTATGATCCCAAGGTGGAAATCCATTAATGTTTTCAAGCCAATTTCATTTGCTTGTATAGTCATATAGATCTGAATCTAGTTCAGTATTTATACATTTTGATATTTTAGGCTTTTTAAAAACCATAGTCACCATTATCCTATGAGCACATTGGTATTAAACCACAAAACATCACACGACTGTCATTTCTTATACTTACACAAACTGTTAAAACAACAGCAACCTCTCAAATACAATAGTGCCATCCTGTGCTAACTATAATAATCAATGGATGCAAGAAGGTTTGTGCATAAAATCCCTATCTAGTGCCTACTCATCCTATATACGCAGACTAGTTTCTATTTGTGGCTTTCATCAGTGAGAAGCCTTGGATCTGAGAGCATTGTATCTAGATATTTAGGATATAACGCAACTCTCCTCACTGATAAATGCCACAACCTAAAAAGTAGTCTGGTGAGATTGGAGTAGTAAGCACTAGATAGGGATTTTATGCACAAATCTTGCATTCAATGATTGTTAAAGCGTGCACTGGGCAGCACTATTGTACAGACAGTTTGCTACTGTGTTAACAGCTAGTGTAAGCATAGAAAATGGTGATCATGTTATGATATAATGGTTTTATAATCAACTAAGGTTTAACACATTTAATACTCAAATTTAATTCTCTAAATTAACGGAAATATCTTGAAGCTATTCATTTTTCTTCTAAGACACAGAATATAGCATAATCATTAAAATAGCTATATATTATTGGCAGGATTAAGATGAATAAAAACTTATAGATGAAACTACAAGATAAAATATAATATTTTAGGAGATATGTATAAGTACATACCAAGAGACTTAAACATAAAAGAAAAAAAATAGCAGTCAATTATGATATTTGGGAATAAATAATGAACCTTCAACAAAAGGCATAAATAGTAGTTAGCACTATAATTGAACTGAGAATATATGAATAGACTATTGATTTATTTTTGATCCAACTAAAAATTGGTCCATACCTTAAAAAAACAATGATATAAACATGTCCTAGATAAATTATAGAGAAAAATGGCTAAAACAATGAAAGATAAAGATTAATATTTGAATATCAAAAATCAAAAGGTTTATCAATGGATAAAAAATTTCCTAAATCCAAATATAAATCAAGATAATAGCAAAGCCAAACCATGATTCAAATATTAATATTTTTGTTAAAAATAAAACATTATATTAACTAATATATAGATTAACTTATCTGATCTTCCTTACTATTGATTTTCTTTTATTCTCTGTGCATAAACACTCTCATAACCAAAGGTAATTATTCTGAAATTTTTATCTTCGAACTAAAAATAAAAAGAAACTAATTTACTGGCCAATATCAAATTTTTATCTGAATAGCTAAGGACCAGTTACTTAAAAAACAAAATGAGAGCTTGTTTGGATATCCTCTCTAATCTCAAAAAATTCAAATTTTTATCAGATTTCGAATACAGATTATGATATAGCAGACTAATGCAATAACCACAATACTACAATATTTTTAACATAACATATACCCTAAAACTATATAATTTCCTATAATTGTAAATGAATATTTTGCTATTTATTTGGACACAGCATATAATAAAAACACATTTTGAATAAAGATCCATATTAAATCCTAAAAATCTATTTACATAGATATATTTAGACTTTTTGATCAAAAGTCATCTTTATAGATATTGCTTTAAATGTATACTTGAATATATCTACATCAATAAAAAGCAATTTAAATGTAGCAACAGATAATTGTAACCTAAGTATATGACTGATATAAGTATTTGTTAAAAAATCTTATAAATTCACACTATAAAGATGTATAACATTAGTACAATATCAGTAATCAAGCACCTTTAGTTTCCAGGTCTTCCTAGCATAGTAATTTTTCAGAATTAAGGATAATTCAGCATATCAATCCTAATTCATCATCAAAAAACTTCACGAGTCTTTAAAAAATTGTATAATGATGAAAACTTAAACATAAAAAAAAAAAACAGCATTCCCATCAGTTAGGCTTACCACTTTACAGATAATTAAATATATTTTTTAATTTTATTTTTAAATGTATATATATTATGGAATTAGTTTAAGATGAAAAGTTATAAAAGAAAAAAATAATAATATAATAAAAAATATAAAAAATTAAGTGTTTTACTATTTAGTTAGTTTTGTTTTAGTTATAAAGATATCCAAATTATACACTATAATTTTATCTTAATTATAAATAGATAACTTGGTCATAAGGAGTGTGAGAGTTATGCGTGATGAATAAATGGAAATAAATATACGCACACAAACTGATATTTGTTTTATGTAAAAAATATATATGCATATTATTAATGATTAATTTGGGTAATAAATATTAAAATAAAGGAAGTCAATCATTCTGAATAATTATTATTATTTTCAAAGAAAAAAGTATTAATGTGTAAGCTCTTGAACTGAAGGGCTAGCAGAAAAGTTTTACTTATTTATTTTGAAACTTATAAACAAAAATGGAGTTATCAATAAAAAAAAGAAAGGGATGAAATTTATTTCTCTTCCATCTATCAGATTTCTATAGCTGAATTAATGATTAATGAAGTAATGATTTTTTTTGTTTCTTTTTCTCTCACATTTTATAGTTTATTTAATAATGAGTCTATTACAGAAACAAAGCATGAAATATTTAGATATACAAATGCAAACAATCAATATATTTTTATCATGAAATAATGCCATGAGAAGCTTTGTTATCAAATTGGATCATAAATTGTGCCTGAAAAAAAGAAAACATCATATTTGGTAAATATTTGAAATACAGGCACTCTTCACATACCTGGAGCCTAATTATAAATATAGGGGATTTGAACAGCCTTTCAAGTACCCATCAACTATCCACACTATCTCATACCACCAATACACATTAAATGATTCAAACGGTAATATTATTTTATTATTAATTTCTTTGTTTTGTATCATAGTACTATTAATGGAAAAGTTAGTGTTCTAGAAATAATAACTCACATATTTTGTTTAATAGTTATTAAACTTCAATATATATATATATATTTAATTTAAAGAATATTAAAAAAAAAAATAGAAAAATGTTTTTATTGATTATCTATATGTATATATTTGAATATTTGCAAGATTCCAAAACAAATAATTAATAAATATATATATATATAATTATACACTTATATAAATGGATATTTAAATGATATATTTATTTTTATATAGCGCTTCGTTTTATAAACTGTAATAGTAATAATCAGCCATTAAGCTAATGCACATGCGCTTTATGGATTTTTTAACTATAAATGAATACTCTCACTTCCAAACACAAACATCTGTTGGTTTAAATAAATAAATTGAAAAATCATTATTAGAACTATCTATCTATAGCTTTGAAAATGAAGGCATCGTTCCTTTAAAAATGCTAAGTATAGAAATAAATAGAATAATATAAATATATTGTTTTAGTGTGGAGATATTACCGTAAAATATCTGATCTTATTACATATATAAACCATACATTTAGTTATTTAATAGACACAAGATAAAGTCTTTGTGAAAAGATAGAATGAATCCATCTATCCTTTCAACCCAAACATTTATATATGGGCAAATCTTAAGCATTTGGGAATGAGAGCTGAAGATGTTAAGCGATAACTTTAAATTACTTTTATTATGCCTGAATGAATGATGCTTGCAAAATTTTCTAGAATTTACAGTACATCATTCTTAGTTGAAATTAAACATATGTAAATGAGATATTTATTTTTATATAGCGCTATGTTTTATCATCTTTTAAAATCAATAAACATCACATGATCACCATTTCTTATGCTTGCTTATAACTGTTATTAAAACAAGCAAAACTCTCCATACAGTATTGCCACTCAGTGCAAGCCAAAGTAATCAATGGATGCCAGAAGGCTTGTGCATAAAATCCCCATCTAGTGCCTACTCATCCAATATCCCCAGACTAGTTTCTGGCTTGTAGCCTTTGTCAGTGAGGAGCTTTGGATCTGAGAGCACTGCACCTAGATCTTAGGATCTAATGCAGCCCTCCAGCAGCCAAATTTTATCTTTACTTAACTACAAAACTATGAGCCTTAAATTGAAAACGCAATATTTTCAATCCAGGCTCATTAGCTTTTTGAACTCAGTTCAGTACCTATACATTTTGGTGTCTTTGGTTCTTTAATAACCATAGCCACCACTATCCTACTAGTCAGGATTGGTTTTAAGCCAAAAAACATCACATGATCACCATTTCTTATACTTGCTTATAACTGTTATTAAAACAGGCAAAACTCTCCATACAGTATTGCCATTCAGTGCAAGCCAGATTAACCAATGGATGCCAGAAGGCTTGTGCATAAAATCCTCATCTAGTGCCTACTCATCCAATATCCCCAGACTACTTTCTGGCTTGTGGCCTTCGTCAGTGCAGATCCAAGGCTCCTCACTGATGAAGACCACAAGCCAGAAACTAATCTGGGGATATTGGATGAATAGGCACTAGATGGGGATTTTATGCACAAGCCTTCTGGCATCCATTGATTACCCTGGCTTGCACTGAGTGACAATACTGTACGGAGAGTTTTGCCTGTTATAATAACAGTTATAAGCAAGCATAAGAAATGGTGATCATATGATGTTTATTGGCTTAAAACCAATCCTGCCTAATAGGATAGTGGTGACTATGGTTATTAAAGAACCAAAGACACCAAAATGTATAGGTACTGAATTGAGTTCAGACCCATATGACTATATAAGTTAATGAACTTGAATTGAAAATATTATTGTGTTTTCAATTTAAGACATAGTTTTGTAGTCAAGTAGAGATAAAAGGTGGCTGCCGGAAGATAGCATTAGACCTTAAGATCTAGGTGCAGTGCTCTCAGATCCAAGGCTCCTCACTGACAAAGGCCACAAACCAGAAACTAGTCTGGGGATATTGGATGAATAGGCACTAGATGAGGATTTTATGCACAAGTCTTCTGGCATCCATTGATTACTCTGGCTTAACACTGAGTAGCAATACTGTATGGAGAGTTTTGCCTTTTTTAATCTTTTAAAATAAGTGTAGATAAATGGAAAATAAATATATGTTTATAAATCTCCATTTTTTGAACTACACAAATATATTTTATTTTGTGAAACTGAGCAGATATTTTTATTTTACTTCATATAGATTGGTAAAGAAACTTTGTTTGTCATGACCTTGCAGTTTCAAAATAAATTTGTATTAGAGGAAGAAGATTTCAGCTTTTATGCATTAAGAAAAATGTATTATTGTGTATACAATGCAAGCTTAAAGAAATAGATATTTTACTTATGATGATGATAATGATATACTAAGCACAATAATATTACAAATGAATGTAGCAGTATTCTATATATTGTAATGGTCAAACGTGTATAATTTGCTAACAAGACTGAGAGACTAAGCAGAAGCTCTCAACCAGCATGAGTAGTGGTATCGCTACCCCTATGATCCTAATTTAAAGCCCTGCCTAGGCTCCCTAATCTCTACCACACAATTAACACCTTTGACATTAACACAGCTTCCAATTTTTATATAGCCCTGCTTAGCTCAGGGATATGCATAGACTCAAACTACTATGTGATTCTGATCAGCAATGATGGTGACAACAGATAATTTATATGAAATAACATTTATTAATAACAAATACTATAATTTAACAGAGTGGCTTTACTATGTACAGAGTGTTTACTAGACCTTACACAAAAATAAACAAGGATAATGGTGATAGACATAAGTAGCAAAATTACTATGTATTATTATTTTATCCACAGGTAATAACATAATACTGATCAATAAATTATGGGTTATCATTAATTATATTTCCTATTTTAAACATTATTATTAGGGGCCTTACTGTATCTGAAGTAGATAAGAGATGTTACATGGGGTTATGGCTATATGCATAGGCGTAAACATAATAGAGGGTGAATCAAAGAATCAAGGGACTGCATTAATTACGTATAGCAGATTGGCTATCATAAGAAGCTGGATCGCTTTATGATCGGAGGGCATGATTTACGAATGTAGAGAGTGCCCGAAGCTGAAGGTGTGCTTCTGCTTCTAACCACGGGCTCATTCTAAAAGGAAGGCATATGTGTGATATACACTAAGATCTGGTAGCTGGGATCTTCTGTTCATCAGCTCTATCTAGCCCCATGATAACATTTGTATTTCTGAATTATTTGAAGAGGGCTCACCGGGCACATATGCTGAATATAGCAGGCACTGGCATTGCATATATATAAATAGTGAATCATGCTATGTAGTAACAGAGAACGTTGAAGATAGCCACAGATAACACATCTTCCATGCAATAACACAATAACGGGTATACTAAAAATAATCTTAAACTAATTCACACCTATGATAAAAGTAAAGTAGTGAAATATTTATATAATAAGATAGTGCTCATATTCCTATGTAAAGCAAATATAGATTTATAAAACTTTAGCACATCTACAACCTAATTATAGATTTATTAATCTAGCTAATATAACGAAAGAGTATATTACTAACCCATAATAATTGATATTCAATCCAAATCTACAACTTAATTATAGATTTATTAATCTAGCTAATATATTATAACAAAAGAGGATATTACTAACCCATAATTGGTATTCAATCCATCCTCTATCACGTGTAATTAATAAAACATAAAACTTGCAGTTCACTCTTGGTTTTTACATATAGAGAACGATTATACGGATATATGTTGAGAACATGGATTGCTATTTATGAAATAATTTAAGTAATAAATTGTTTACCATGGAAAAACATATGTTAAGAAAATCAATTTAATTATTTATTTAATATATTTTAATATGGCACACCCTTAAGCAAATATATATTTGTAAAAAAAAAAACTAAAATAATATCACTCATTATCTTTCACAGGTTTTTCTTGGCAATTGTCAAAAAAAAAACATTACTTAAAATGATTGGGGGGGAAACTGCAGAAGAATACTAAAATAAATGTATTATAAAACTTTTAACTTTTATTTGAATATTTTCCACTCTTGACTCATTCACACTCCCTCCCTTGGGATGCCATGAAAAAAGATGTAAGGTGGTATTTATATATATATTTTTATAAATTAATCCCTCCATCCTCCGATTTACACAAATAAATAAGATTAGATAAACAAATGAAATTAAATAATTTAGACCAGTAAACTTTCTATATTATTAATAAAATGAAATCTTTAAAAATATTAAAACTAAAGGCTAGTGTGCTTGCAATATAAAAGCCCTCCCCCAACACCTATCCCACATTTCCTATCAACAAATACCAGGGGCACCAATTCTATTGATAACAGAATAAACTACTAGTCTGATCCTGCTCTGAATCTGCTAAATATGTGTATATTAAAAAAAATCTGATCAAACGCGTATTTTTTAGTGAAACAGAAAAAGACTGAAAATGTTAAAGTAAATTAAATATGTGCGTATTTCAATGCAATGGACATATAAAAATGCTATAAACTAAATAGGCGAATTTATTTTAAAGATCAGTAACTCTGATTAAACATCAAATAGCCCTATAGCAAATTTAATTAAATGCCATTGAAAAATATAGATTAAATTCCTGATAACAATTATCACAAAAAAAAAACGAAATTAATTAAAAATATAAGAACTCGTATTATGCATTGATTAAACAAAAATGGCGGTTGGAATGTAATAACATTGGTACTACCATATGGTACCGGTGAATTCCAATCAATTAAGATTATTAAAACGAAAACTTGAGCTGTGATCTTCACCAGAAAGGGGAAGAGAAGATTATTAACTATTTGTAGCCCTTGAAGAACAGACGTGTTTCTTCCACTGACAATTATTGTCAGCCTTGCCAAACTGGCCTCCCTGACAACTATTCTCTGGACTCTTAATTAATATCTTGAAACATGAGTACCTGGTTGTAAGACCCACATAAATCAACTGCCTGGAACCCATTGTATTCCTAAGTTATAACTTCATATGTTGAAGATAAAAGAACATTTATAATAACTTTATAATTACAGGAGTATCTATAATTTAAATTGCCATGTCACCTGAGATTATATCAATGTCATTTTTATTAATTTGCAATCCAGCTCTGCTGTAGCTTGGTCACCACTGGACATAACAGAATCATTATTGAGACTCTCACAATGCTGTCCTAATATAGCTTAGCTCAGTGGGGGCTACAGGGATCCATAAGGTGTAAAATGCATACAAAACATAGGAGAAAACATTATGAATTAATAGGAGTAAAATATCTATTGGGTTTTAAAATAAATAAATAGTTGAAATTGATAAAGTTCCACCATTTAAATTAACAAATTATAGTTTAATCTCATCTTCTCCCATCATCTAAAATGTATCAAACAACCTTTACTGTGTGATAGAATTAAATTAATAAAATATGTAATACTAATTAACTCTACTGTATGGTAAGTCAAAATTAAATAAAAACAAAATATAGCACAACTTAACTTTTATTGTACAGTAATTTAAAATAAATAACTAAATTAATATCTAATCTATAATAATAAGGGAATATCTCAGGGAATTTATTGTATGGACTAATTTTAAATTTATACTTTACAATAGCTACTAATTACCATCACAAAAGTAATGACATAAACTAAGCATTATTCTAATAAAATGGTAGTAGTTAGACAATGAAAGAAATAGGGTGCATTTTGATTTCAATTCATCATCTAAATAATAACTGAATACTAAAAATTTCCAGAGAATCATCAATTAGTCAAGCACTTCATATGGTGTTTAGATTGAGAGACAACATCATCAGATCTCAACATATTCATCATTAAATTTATGGAATAGTACAATCATATCATATTGGGTATGTAAGTGTATGTGGATGTGCGGAAACAGAACACAAATGCATGCCAAAAAAATAACTCTGAACAAAGTTTTTAAATAAATAAAGCATTTATTACAAGATATAGCTAAATAAGCATTTGGTATTTCTAATTTACACATAAACATGTTTTGAATAATTACAATATCAATGACTGAATAGATTACATAAGAATAACTAACGTTAAAATAAACTTCCTTCTATTTTATTCCAAGCATATTCAAGCTATCAGTCAATTCTGATAAGCCAGTGAGAAGACACATTTATTAACACTAACACTAGAATAATTAAATATGAAATTAAACTTCTTTGTATTTTATTTCAAGTATATGCAAGCTATCAGTCAATTCTGATATGCTTATAAAAAAGAAACCTTTATTAGCACTAACACTAAGATAATTAAATATGAAATTCAACTTCTTTGTATTTTATTTCAAATATACGCAAGCTATCAATCAATTCTGATATACTTATGAAAAGAAACATTTATAAACACTAACACTAGAATAGTAAAATACGAAATTAAACTTCTTGGCATTTTTACTTAAAATACACATATGCTATTAGCTAACTCCAACATTCTGCTAACTAAATCAATGCTGGGGTAGTTAAACATCAAAATAATACAATATGGGTTTAAATGTATGAGTAAGAGGTCAACCTATCCTTCATGAATCAATTAAATAATTCTATTAACTAGCTACACTTTCTTTCCTTTTGCTTGCTCATTCAAAATGAGGATGAATCATTCAGAGAATTGATGATATAAAACTTAAAATAATTGGTATAATATGATTTAAAATATTGATTTAAGACTTACAAATCAGTGATAGATTTTCTCTGTACCTTCAGAATTAATAATATTTTACGCATGCGTTTGAATTGTGCTACCTGTTATAAAATAATTAACACAGCTATATCCGATCGGTTTACTTATGAAATTGAGATACAATACCATAATACAGATGATACCATAACCAACCAAGCTTTAACACTAATTCTACCTTAGATGTCCTATAAAAATAAATCAATTCTACTCTTATTTTTTTATTAGCAAACTACATTACACTTGGCTATGAATAAATGATGGGAAAACATTCCAAATGAATACATGAGGGACTCTAATCAAACAAATAACAAAATACAGTGACTGCCTAACCTAATTTAGAGGCTTAGATACTGGTGTGAACTTTGTCTCATCACCAAAAAACAAGGGAAATATACTACTTTACTTCACATAATATAATCGTCATAACACCCAATTACTTAATCTGAAAAATATAATCCACTCATGACAAATATTTCAATAAACTAAGGGAAATCTCTCTCAATTCCTATAACACAATATATATCATAAACGCTTTCTTTCTCCATAGTCACTAAATATATTTCAATCTAAGCATTAAAAAAATAATAAATTCACTCTTAAATAAATCCCTAGCACTTCACACCATCCGAAACCGATTGGAAAGCAAGTCAATCTATTTTTAATTCAACAATTATATAAATGGATTAAACAACAGACAGGCATACACGCGCACAAAATAATTTCAAATCATATTTAATAAGTAAATATTGTAACAACAATTAATAAAAAAAAAAATGAATCTCTCATTCCTGGTGAACTATGAATATTTTAAATTTGAAATATAATAATTACTACTAACTAATCCTCATCATTTCTAGCAAAGCAAAGGTAAAATAACTCTTTAGTGTATTTGACATTAACCAATAATTTGAAATAAAAGTTTCATTTGTGATAAACTACAAATTTCTTCATATTATACTTTTCCGAAACATTCTTGAAAAAAGAAATAATAATTGAATAATAATAAAAAAATATAAGACAATAATTGGTCTACCTATCTATCATATGCTAACAAAAAAAGTAATCATTAAATCTTCTTTAGCTGGAACATAAAAATCCATTTGCACAGTCCATAAATAACACATCTTGGTCAAATATGAAAATGATGATGATAATTGTAAAACAATAGAGGTTAGTAAACACATAACAATTTCCTGCAGGACAAACAATACACATTTGGATCCAATTAAAGAGCATTTCAAAAGTTCTTAGCAATAGCTAACTGAAATTTGTTGGCAATATCACATGCAAGGCATTTAATAATAGCAAATAAATCATTTATTACTGCATATTTTTAGTAATAATTTACTGTTTAATTCATTACATTTGTCAAGGCACTTGTGCTAAATTCTCAAAGGTCATCCATCAGGCAAATAGCTGATTAATTCATAATATCCACTTAAGTCTACATAAATTTATTGATAATATATTTCAATAGCAAATCAAATGCAAACGAGAACAATAAAATAAAAAATATTCACATCTAGTATTCATGCTCTTCCACTCATTCAGTTATAAGCACATTTTAATATGAGTTAGTAGTTCACTAATTGTATATGTCAAGCATTTTAATCCTTTATCCTAGAGACGCAAATGGTTAAGTATATTTATTGTTCAAGAATAATAATAAAGCAGGTTATAATAAGTTGTACACACACACACCCTTCCATTTAAACTTTGTTCCTTTATAGCTAGTAGAAATTGTTAATACAGAGTCTGTGAAATGTTTTAATAAAAAAGTTCAGCATATAATTTTCCATAACTTAACAAAATTCACACATTTCAACTTTTTCTTTAATATTAGCGATTAAAATTAGGCAAATCAAATTTAAAATATAGACACACATATGCATCCCAAATGATGATTTTAAATCTAAATTAGTCAATTGGAAATATACAGAAAGATGTACCTTGTTTTTTTTTCTCATGTGTCATAGCATCAGCCAGGAAACGAACCTGCTAACCCAGGACAACTGCTTGCAAAGCAGCTGTCACTGACCTCTCAACCACGAATGCTTGACAAGATGTACCTTGTTTTTAAAGTTGTTTATATCTCCATTCTTGTCTTTACCTTCCCAAAAAAATTTTCTTAACTATTTTCATCCAAAAAATTAATATAATTTTGTACTTTTGAGTTTGAATTGAGTCTCAACTGCTTGATTATGAAATAACTAATTTGTAGAGAGAAAATTGTAGTAATAAAAACCCTTTATGGAGAGAGAATTGTTGTAATAAAAGAAAAGCCAACTTTCTTGTAAAGTATCCCCCTTTTATATCTGATTATTACTTAGCCATCTAATTCTTCCACCAATCAATGATCACTCAAAAGTTCAACTCTAAAAAAAAAAGTTAATCCTTCCTTATGTACTGAGATAATTAGTTGCAAATATGCAATAACCTTTTCTCTCTTGAAAAAGAAAAAAAAATCATTTTGTCTTCTTAAAAAATATTAATTAAATTGAATCAATAATAAAATATTCTGCATTTCCAAAGTAACAAAAAAAAAAAAAATTATTTTAGCAAATAAAATAAATGGTAGTGTATTTGTCTATTTGACAATTCGCTGATCCATTGATCAATTCATTTAAAATGTGTTTAAACTGCTTATCCAAGATCTTGATTATGAAATTAAATATTTTACTGTGAAACATATTTGATAATTTAATTAAGTACATGAATAAAAAATGAAGTTGAAAGATGGCAGAAACATATATGCACACACATATACTGCACTACAGGTACTAAACCAATCTGGCCAAAATATAAGTTTCTATGACCATGAGTCAAATATACTACACTAACTAATTATACTATGGACTGGGGTATCAAAGAGCAAATAAACCAGAAAATCACCAAAACAAATATCAATACTGTCTTACAGATAAATAAAACAAACTTGGATCAATTTAAACTATACTGAACCTGCCCGAGTGTGCGTGAGGTGAGTACACTAGTAATTCAATAAAATATAACTCAGGTATACAAACAGTAATCTTATCCACCCTGTTTTCTTGGTTTGATGTTAAGTGCATGTTTAAACAAATACTAAGTGAATATGGTCTAGCAGGGCACCACTAGATTATCTGAATCTAGACACGGTTATATCTGATAACCTTTCACATGTACCGGTTTTGAATCCCTTCTTGGTACTTTATTTCTAATAAAATGGGAGATTTTGCTTTTTGAGCCATATCACTATATGCACTAATATTTAGGTAAAAGTAAAACATCTATAAACCAAAGAAAATTAAAGGTATACTAGACATAAATCATTTCTCATATCTTAACATAACAAGTAAATTAGTTTCAATATTTTTATAAGTTTACTAAGCTCAGATTATATATAACTAATTTAAGGATGGCAATTCACTCATCGCATGCATGAAATAGATGGCCGGGATGTGGTTATAATAATACTAAGAAATCGTTTTAAATATTGTAAAATCAATATTTATTTATGGCCTTTAAACAGTTAAACAGCTCATTAATTAAACGTTGACATGACGATGGGATAATAACAATAATGACAAGGTTTCAACTACAGCTCTAGGACTAGGCTTAAAAACATAAAAGTAAGAATTTATTAAAGAAATTCATTGGTATTGCTTAATTTTTAGCATATTTACTTATATCTTAAATAACTAATATTCAACCATTGATGATGATGAATAATCACACTTAACAAAGACTACACTTAATGAAATATGTTTAGCCTCGTTTAATAAAACAAACTAATATTTATTCCTACATTTCTAACATATACATAAAATCTCTAGAAAAAATGATAATTGACATGAATAATAATAATGATAATTGATTATATAACAATCCTCAGATTAATTTCAAGTTCTTCATACAAATGTATTTTGTGGATTAAGTTGGACGTCATTGACCATGATTTTCCATTAGAAAAGTATTTCAAGGGAAAAAATATTATCCTGCTCATTAGCACACATACTTTGAAAAATCCCCAACATGTGAGAAATAGAATGTAAAAAAATGTTAGTAGAGATTGAAAAGGCAAGTTTTAGAAACAAGTTTTAAATTATTTTCTCCCCCTCTCTTTATACCTCTGAAATGCTATACTTAACTTGAAACAAACTAATCTAATATTCTAACACTACTTGTTACTCCACATTCACTCACAATTATACACATATAAAATATCATTATGTATGTGCATGTTTTATCCCATGATAACAAAATATTATTTAAAACCAAAATAATAATATATTAGTTAAAACTAAAATCATAATACCATAAAAAAAAATTGTTTTACACATTAATATTTTTCATAACTGTAAAATTAATAACCAAATAATTTTCATACATTCAAGATCATTTATGAAGCTCAAAGTTATTATTAGTAAGACATTCTTGTTTTTAATCAATCTGAATAGTCTTTAAAAGTTCTTTAAATAAAATATACCACTTTATTGCTAAAATGTTTCTTAAGACGATATCATAAAAGAAAATAGAATCAAATTAATATTACGATCTTTTGTTTGTGGTTGCATTTCAAGGGTTCAAACTGTCTTGTATAATGTCTATATTTTACAGCTACCATTTCCGTTTTACGTTGGAATAATCTCATCTTGAGTTGTATAACTGTTTGATGATGATGACCTACTGAGGTTATTTGCTTTAGTGGACAATTTGGAAATCATTATATTAATTTTTCTTCTCTTCCTGTCAAGCATGTGGATGAAATACAGCAGTTGTTTTCACATTTATAAATTTTTCTTGAGTTTAAAATCAGTTGTTGTAACAATTAATTGGACTTGATGATTAATATTTATCAGTAGATTAATTCATCTTCTTTGAATGCAGGTGAATGCTTTCTTCCTTCTATTAAAAACATCTTATTTCTCTGGTCAGTTGAAAGGTGTAGAATATTATTTTAGACACAACATCTTTTCTTTCCTATATGATGTGCAGCTTCCTCCAGATGGTCAGCAAAAGATGGGACATACATATAATTTTTCTAGCCAGCCATTTCTTATATTTTCAACATTGAATTTAATAGTTTAATAATATGAATCATAATCACCCTAAATAATAATTCCAGACACTTTTTATATCCAATTTTTAGCTAACTTAACCAATCAGAGATAGCGTCACTTGCTATTTTTGGACAAATTTGTTTTAATTAGATCTCTAATTTATTTTCAACTAAATTATTTTTCAACTGAAAAGTTTAATCTTTTTTCCAGACACTTTTGTTTAAAAAAAATAGACTTAATCATTTACTTTCTTTTTTTTTTACATTTAGGTAACATTTCCAATCTTTGAGCTTCCTTCTTTAGATCTTAAGATAAGACAATTTCAAAATTAGAGCTCTCACCCATTATAAGCTCCCCAAAGTGACAATTATTTAAAAAAAACAAAATTGCTACAAAGATAGATATCTGATTAAACAATTTCCTCTTTTAACATAAAGTTGTACAAAAAAAAATAATTTGACAGATTTAATCCTTCCTCTCTTTCAATATTTAGTAAATGTAAATTTCTGTATGTAATGTCACACATCCTTCATTCTTTCAAATCATTTATAAACTAACATTAAATAATATAATTGCTAGCTTAGTAATTATAACCCTATTATTAAAATTAAATCTGTAACTTTTAAATCCCAATTTACATTTATGAAAATCAAAATAAAAGCATAGAATAAGATATTAGAATTGATCAAGCATAGGTTAGTTTTAAAGAAAGTTAAAATGTGGCATATTTGAAATATAAAACAATTAAATAGTTTACACTATATTACTTCTATACGTATGCATTATAACTTTGCTTTTTAACAGAAAATTTAAATATTAAATGTGTGTGCTGCTCTTTTGGAATTTATTATGCTCACAAACAACTAAGCTTTATATAATTGTTGACCCACTCTCTATCT
>JAQFVV010013860.1:0-67811 GCA_028023455.1 Epiperipatus broadwayi
CAAGCCACTTATGTAGTTCGAATTATCTTCTCTCCACTTCCATATTTTCCAACAACATATATGCGTTTTTTTGTTAAATCTGTCTCATTGTCTCTTTTGCTCTTCTAGTGGCCGGATTTAAAAATTAATTCTCGTGTGCCATCATTATTCATGTTACTCATTAGATGTTCGATCTGGGGCTTGTGGAATGGGTTCGAATCTAGGTTGGTCTCTGATATAAACTCGGGCTTAACTGGGTTTGAAATACGTTTCATTGAGTTCCAGTTCATGTTAGATGGATCAACATGCTTTGACCAGTACAATACAGAAAAACATAATTGTTTGATTGGCTATTTGGTAAGTCATGTGATCGTGATAACTCACAAAACCAGTTGGGCATGAAAGTTTCAATTCAAATGACCAAAGATTTTTTTTTTTGTTTTAACTATCCAAAATGTAATTCATTAACCTTCAGCTCTCGAGTCTTCCAATTATGAATTTTGATAAATTGTGATGTTTGCCTTAAAATATGAGTAAATGAACTTCTAATAGCAGTCTCTCCAGCAGCAAAACAGGTTTTTAAATTTCACATTCTTATGTAAAAGTTGGACAAATCGAATCCTTTTAAAAATCATTATTTGGAGAGAGTGTGCAAAGATATTATGTGCTTTTTTTTAATAGTAATAATCTTTGCCAAAATTCTTGATTCTATTTATATATAAAACAGAAGACTGAGTTTTGGAAAATCATTTTCCATTGAGATAATATCAACCCATTGTATGATTTTTTTTTTAAAAAAAAAAAAACTCTTCTTAGCGAACAATAAACAAGGATTGCAGTTTCAGTTTTATAATGTTTTTCCTTTGAATTTCACAATATTATATAAAAAGGAAAATTTGTAGAAAGCATATGTAAAAAAAACTTACTCTATTATCTAAATCAAATAGATATGAATCATCTCCTCTCGTGTCGGCCTCAGAATCAGAAATCATCTCACCAATGTACCTGCAAGCAAATAATTGAAAAATGTTTTATAAAAATTACTGTTAAAAAAAAGTTGAATTTAAAGATTTAATACCTATTTCTACTGTTTCTTTTCTACACCATCATCTAATTGATTCCAAAATTTTCTAAAACAGCCTTAAATTTTTAGCTTTTAATCTACTTGCACTTTAAATACTATAAATAATATAGCAATGATAGAACTTCATAAAAGTTTTAAAAAATAAAACTTCCTACATTCCTTTATTTAGCCGGTACTAGTCTATTAGCCACCATATATCGCTTGATGGTGCTGTTTCTCTGCAAAAACGTATTAATATAACGTTTCCAGGCCTTTTTCTTTTTCAAAATTACGTTATTCTTATCATTCTAAATTTGTTTTTTAGTTCCAAATTTACATTATTCTTCTAATAATAAATTAAATGTTTAAACAAAATTAAAAAACAAACAAAAACACTTCATTAAAAAAGTAATCAGCAGCCCAACTTTATTTTTTATTCCGATCAAAAGTCAAAAACAAAACAACTTTTCTTATTTCCAAATTTACGTTATTCTAAACAAAATTAAAAAACAAACCCAAAAAATTCATTGAAAAAGTAATCAGCCAACCGATTTTGGATTTTATCAGCCGACTTTGTTTTTAAACATGTATACAAGTGGAACAAAAAAGGATTCGGATTGATTGTGTTTTGAAGAAATCACAACAGCAGGCATTGATTCCAGCAACAACAACTTTAATTCCAAAAATAACAACTTCTCAATAACACAACTTTCAATAACAATAAAATTTCTTCTGAAATTACCAATTGTGGACAGCCATCTTGTTTAGTATGGCCATGAACACTTGTGAAGGTGTCACCACATAAATTCAGCGAGGTAGTTATCCAGACATTTGTGTGATGATGTGTCTCGCTGTTTCTTATTCTACAAATTCACTTCAAAAGTAACTTGACCTGATTCTTGTAACATTTTTCAACAAAAGTGGGAAAACTTCAACTCAAAAAAACTATTTCAATTGATTGTGTTACAAATCAATCACATTACACTTGCATTGATTTCAAAAATAATTTTATTGAGAACAATGAATTAGTCCAAATCATTTGCAAAAAAGAACTACAGCTGCTGGAAACATTCATTTCAAGAAACAATTTCACAGAGAATGGAACAAACAACACAAACAGAAAAAATAAAATAATGTCTTTGCTATAAAGTAGTTACCCGTTACGGCTGTCCATCATCTCAACTAGTATGGTCCTGAAGAGGTCCTCACCTTTGTGAAAGCATAGGTGGCAAGATGATTTGGGCGTGCAGAAAGGCATTAGCATCAGCTTCTGTGTTGGGAAAGGTCCACAGTTGGAAATGTTCGCTGTTGCCTTCAGCTATTTTATTCATCTCGTACATGCTACCGCGAAAACGTGATGTTTTCGCAAACACCTCAAATCGTGCTCTGCCTGACCCCTTCCCAATTTCTCACAGCTTCAAAACTGCTAGGGATGCATGCTGACAGGTTGAAAATTATCATTATGTAACATTATGTCAGTTGAGGGGTAAGAGAATGACTTTGGAAGCAGAGTTGAAGAGTTCTGAGAAATTGAAGTCCAGCCACCCTCATATGAAATGGTAGCGAATTGTCATTACTGATAATATGCATAAAGTGTTGCCATACAAAGCTGGGCATACTATTTCCATGCATATGCATAGAGAACAACACCATCATGTGGACCATAAATGGCTATTATGATCATAGTGTTGTAGGTTCGAATGCATAAATGGCATAATTCTATGTTTTTGCAGAGAAGCATTGCCATCAAGTGATGTACAGTGGCTATTAGACCAGTACCATTTAGCCTAAGTAGTATTTAACAAAATCAAGTTATTGAACAAAGAGACATTAGACATTTTAAAAACAATCACAATTGATTGAAAAATCAATCATTATGATAAAAATCAATAATTATAAAAACTAATCTATTATAGCACTAATGCATTTTAAAATTTTGATTTTTTTATTTTCACCTCAAAGCTCGAGTTAAAATCAGCATTAACTTCATGCGGATTTGTGGTTTTGGATGTTACGCTATATTCTTTTAAATCTATCTACGATCCACGCATCAGTCTGCAGCTACTAATTTACACAGTTTCAGTTATAAATATATTAATAGAAAAAAAAAAAATCTGAAGATGCCATTATTATTCAGACCTTTGAGGTAATAACAATAGATTTTTGCATGAGTGACAAGAGCATATTTAAATAATAATGCTATGAGGGAGGTGTCAAAAGAAATGAGAATTTCTAGTAAGCCAGTATTTTAGCTTAGGCTTGTACCATAAAAATTGCCATTATCAGTAATTTGATTATAAATTAAAGATTATTTACACAATATTTTTGTAAAATACTTTAAACCAAAAAATCAGTAAAAAATGCTTTTAACTACAGTACAGACTCAAATAGTTTAGAATATTTAAATCACAAAGGAAACATGATTGCCGTACATAAATTACTGTTTAAGTACGTGAGGGAAAAAATATCTGTCACTATACAAATTCATAAAATTTAACAACTTTGTAAATTTCATTGCTCGTATTATTTATTTATTACATTTATTTGTTGTTGTTTATTTGTATTTATTCTTGGTTAGTATATAATTGAAGTCATGTACTTTGATATCCCATAGTTTGCAGATCCATTGTATATCATTTCAAATATGAAAATTACCAACAGGATCACATTCACATTGAATATATACGTCAACAAATATATATTGTAATAGAAAAACAAATAATAATAAAAAAACATAAATGTTAGCTAATATTTATACTATTATGATAAAGAATAATCAATAAATTGACAACTACTTTATAAAAATTACAAAAAAAAAAGATATTGACTTCTCTACTTACTCGCAAATAAAAGTCCCTTGCTGAATATCTCTTAAAGTTCGCACACCCCAACCTTTCCCTTCAGTTCGAAACAGTTGCAAACGACATCTGAAAAAAATAAACAAATAATTTACTTTATCGAAATTTAATAATTGTAAGGATAGACATAAAACACACATATATAGTTTGATATCATGCCAAAACTGCAGCCACCGATTATATAGGATCAGTATTTCTGTACCGGTGCCAATGATAATGATCTGTGTGCAAATCACTAAAAAGCAATAATGATGAAATATTAATTTTTCATTATGAAGTTAACTAGTCTTTATAAATTTTAAATGGGTCACAGTGAATATTTATGCAATATATTTCGAAAATTCCAACTGAAGGAAATACAAAACAACATGGCCAAAATATAAGAAATATGTAAGACATACAAGAATGCCAAATTTATAATTACAGTTCTTTGTATATCCTGCTCCACTATGGCATTGTTTTTGGTTAATTATCAACAAGTGAGGCAAAAGAACACATACACTGCTTTTTTAAATCTTTAATTAAAATGTGGTGGATAGTGGCTTTTGAAATGCCAGTGAGTACTCTAACACACAAACAGTGATCGATATTTATTAAAGAATATTGGCAACATTTTTAGGTTATTTCTTCATTTCCATTTGTTTATTATGTTCCTGATCTATGTTTTCCTTGATGTCCCAAAATCTTGCAAACCATTTGAAAACATTCTTTGCAATTCATGGTTTCACTGCCATATAAACAATCTGAATCATGTCAAGTTTTGTAGCAGTTTAATGTTCTATTATGAGATTTCTACAAAAGTATGAAATCCAGTCATATTTCGTAATGTAACTCAAGATAAGACAAGTTAATACCTTAAAATTTTTGTGGTGATCAGCTAAATTATATCACTATGCAACACAAATGCTGATTCACAGATGGCACTGCAAATAGCTTGTATGTGCTTGTGTTTTGAACTAACAAGTATTTTTCAGATGCCAAAATAGTATTCATAGTAATTGTTTTATACAGTGAAGTTTATAGCCTAATCAATATATCTCATTGATGAAATTAAAAAAAAGTAAGCCAATTCCTGACCATAGCTGTTAAACAGAGGAGGCAGCAATATTTGGGCGGAATTTGCATCAGACAGCTCAATTAGCTGTCTTTTAATTGTTCATTATCTTCATTCCATGAGGTAGGCCAATAGGTGTACCAAGCTTATGTGAATAATTCCCAGTCAACATGATATGATTTCTCTATGAAGAGCGAAAAAATTAAACTTAGTTCCAACATTTCTTTTTTTGTATTTTGCCTAATTGAATCGTAGTTCTAATATGTTTCCCTTTGCCCACGGCTTATCTTATTTATTTAAGTGTTACATAAAATCATCATTTATAATTTTTTTGCAAAACTTCTTAGATTAGATGTATATTTGTAAGTTCTATTTCTGAAAATATATTATTTATTAACAAAGAAAAGAAAAACTGAAATACAGAAATAAAAAATACTATCAGTTTTCAAATTATTTTTTCAAAAGACAAAAAAAAAAAAAACGGCTGAAAGGTTAAAATATCTTTTAACTTTCAATCTCAGTAATAAAGATTCTAGAAGAACATTCAATTTAAAGAAAATTCAAAAATAACTCTACAAGTTGTCAAGCGTTGTTAGCCGAGAGGTCATCGCACCCGCCTTGCAAGCAAGTAGTTGGTTGCAGACGGATGTGGGTTCATGTCCCAGCAGATGCTATGACATATGAGAAAAAAAAAACTACAAGTTACATTTATATATTTTAACAAAAACTATAAAATTTCTTATAAAATAAGAATTTAAAATGTCTGATATAATGCAATACATAAAATCATCACTTCTGTTAAATAGTTGTCATTTATGAATTTATTTATATAGAGTAGATAATTTCTTTGAGGCCGAATTAAAATTGTTCTGGAAATATTATAAAAAATGTTACAGATGACCAAATGCAGCTCATAACTGAATTTTAAGAGATTCTAAAAGAACTATGAGAATAGCATACACGATTTGAAATTTTGTTATAATCATGTAAAAAAAAAAATGCTTTGAAGAAACTAAACTAATAATAGGTGAAAACAATAATGTAAAAAAGTTCATATCTGATAAAATTTAATGTGACTGAAAAAAATTTAAACTCAGTGGTGAATAATTTAAATTACAGAAATTGAAAAGTGATCAGAAATCCAATAAATCATTTTTATTTATATTTATTTATGGATCAAAATATAAAAATTAAAACATGCCACACATTTTCTGCATATGGTAAAGAACAGTGATTTGTCATTAGATATTGCTCTAAATGCTGGAGGAGAGGGTATTTAATTGTTGTTAAAATAAGTCTAAGAGTGATAGAAAAAAGATATGAACTAAAAAATTTAAAAGAATTCTTATAGGTTGGGAATCTGCAAAAGGTTAAAAAAAAAAAAACATCTGTAATTGGAAATACTTTAAATCAGTTTCAGAGTAACTACAAATAAATGTAATAGCTTCTTTTACACTATTTAAAATTTTTAAAAAGTTTATTTATTCTAAAAATAATTTTTCTAACTTCATGATAAATCAAAAATAATTAATTGAATATTCGCCTGTAGATATGATATCTGGAAATTCCTGACAAACTAATCAATACTGTATTTAATCATTGGCCAATAAAAAAAATGTAACTTCCAGACAATCTGATATATTATTTTAAAGTTTATAGCTCACACAAGCTCTTAATTGATAAGTGCGATAAGAGAAAATATTTAAAATCTCTATATCACCAGACCAATTGGTTTCGAGCTTATGGCGTACGTCAATGAGGAGCTAAAATTTTCTGATCCTAGATCTAAAATATCAACTCAAAACCTAGCACTTATTTCATACGTAATATTTAAATAGAAACTCTGAAGTTTTCGGACATGAAAATGTCTTTTACCCCAGCTATCTAAACTTAAACAGCTATATGGGACTGAACCAAATTCAGATCTGCCATTTATTAACAGCCTCAGCATAGCCAAAGCCATGTCCAAAAAGTTCAGTTTCTACTTAAATATTACGTATGAAATAAGTGCTGGGTTTTGAGTTGATATTTTAGCTCTAGTGTCTGAATATTCTAGCTCCTCACTGAGGTGAGCCATTAGCTCGAAACAAATTGGTCTGGGGATAAGAGTTTTTCGGATAGAGATTTTAAATATTTTCTCTTATTGCACTTATCAATTAAGAGCTTATTTGAGCTATTGGTATGTCTCTGTATTACATTTTTTTAAATACAAGCTTATAAAAGCAATGTCACTTTATATATGACTTGAATTTATTGATAATTTTCATGTTTATAGTAAGTATTGACATAAAAAGATTCTTTTTATTTATTCAAGAATAAAAAATTTAAGTTTTTGCTTCCTTAACATTATTTTACTTTAATAAACAAATATTATCATTAAAAAAAAAAACGACAAGAACCTATTTTATTTATGATGTAAAATAATATATTCATAATGAATAATACTTTGGCAGATATTTCAAACAATTTAGTTGAAAAGATTGTAGAAAGATTACTATTATTATAACCCATAATTTAAAATATTTTACTTTTCTAAATGAAAATTGTACAATTGTTTAGTTCTGCTAAACTTTATACTTAGGTAACATTTAAAAATAAAATTAAACCTAAGGAGAGATTTAAATATTCTATTATACTTCTTTTTTTAATAACTCACTAAAAATTATTTATTTACTAGATATAACATTTATGAAAGATCCCTTCTTCTCCTGGAAGTTTTTTTATTTTTTTTTAAAACAAAACTATTAAATATTGATAACAAATTGATTAGCAATAGTTGCTAAATGGTTTCCAGTGACAGGATACAGATGATTGGTTTTTAAAGCCTTATAAATGATTGCTTTACCTCGAAGGGATAAAGAATAATTGAACTTTCAGCTATTTTAAAAACCTGATTCATCAAAATATTTATGTATATATATACAAAGTTATAAAAAAAAATAAAATACAAACAAAATTACTTGTATGTAAAACTATTTCTATATTTAAACCAGATGACTGATTTTCATCAGAAAGAAAGAATATACAAAGTTATAAATAAATTCCAAAAACAAAACAAAAATATATCAGAAAGGTATCTAGCTAGTCTGTGTGTGCGAATACATAAATATAGTAGTCATAAATACTCAATACTGCCAATATACAAAAAAACAACCTCTAACTAAAAATAAAATATATGGATATGGAAAACTTAATAAAAGTTTAATAATACTTATGCAGTCATTTCAAATTTATTCATTTGTAATGAATAAATTACAATTCCAAAACAATAATGTGAAAAAATACTATTTGCTAAATGAATCCCATGAGATGATCTGTACACCTACTGATCCATTATAGAATAATGAAAACCATAGTCTTTCTACCCACGTCACATCAGCAAACTATAATTATTTCATCTATCTATCTATCATATATATAGTTTCATTCCAGGTCTCATAATCTCTTGGGATTCAATTTAAAACTTCAATTGATTATCAATTATCATCTAATCAAGACCAATTTTATTTCAGTTTCTCAATTCTTTTAATGATGAAGATTCCTCTCAATCATGTACTTTGTTTAAACTGCCTTCTTATAATTCTTAACAAATATCTCTCCATAGTCCATTGAGGGCTCTGTATCGCTCTTCTGTAAGTTTACCATCCAGATCAAAAGAAGTGCTAAAACATATTTACTAGAAAACTTCCTTTTCAAATACATATGCATATTTCTTTTAAATAACATAACTTGGTAAGAAGATATAGATACTTCTGTTAAATTTAGTAGTCTCAGCTCCATATGTAAGAACCAACAAAAAACATTTATTGAAAACCTTTCTTTTCAAACCCATAGGCATATTTCCTTTTAATAATATAACTTCATATGAAGGGTTAGGTATTGTGCTTCTATTAAATTTAGCAGTCTCAGATCTATAAGTAAGAATTAGTACAAAACATTTAGCAAAAACCTTTCTTTTCCAATACATAGACATGTTTTTAATAGTATAACTTCATAAGAAGAGTTAGGTTTACCAATCTCATACCCATAAGTAAAAACTGGTAAAAGACATTTATTGAAAAATCTCCCTTTCC
Source organism: Epiperipatus broadwayi (assembly GCA_028023455.1). NCBI lineage: Eukaryota > Metazoa > Onychophora > Udeonychophora > Euonychophora > Peripatidae > Epiperipatus > Epiperipatus broadwayi. The sequence continues at coordinate 9,028 of JAQFVV010013860.1, forward strand.
AAACACACTGACAGTGTACTTTCATAAGAAGGCATTGTATACTTTCCATTAGATTTTATTAGATCTCAAATCATTTTAAACCTTTGGAAGAAGACAATCAAAAACAACTCAAAATGAAGACGAGACAAAACGTTGAGGTACTGTACAAAAGTTTAAAAATCTAAATGAAACCCTGATACAAAATGTAAGACCAGCAATGATAATTCTGAGTAATAAGAAGCAGGGTAACTCTCTCCCCTTAAATAAAAATGATGAATTAAGTAACCTTGAAATGAAACAACTTCTTGATTGTACATCATAAACAAAAAGCATAAAAGATCTGTAGACAGGCAAAAGCAAATGAAAGAAGTTCTCAAATTCTTCACATCTTCAGAAGAAATTGTTAAATAATAGTCTTAATTAAAAATAATTATCTAAAAGAGTAGTTTATAAAGGTTTCATATGTTTGTATAAGATATAATAAAAAAATTGGTTTAGAATAATAAAAAATAGGGGGGGGGGTAAGTGATAAGAATAGCAAAATGTATACAATAAAAAAAAAATATGTAAATGCCAAAGAAATATTACGAGTTAAAAATTATATATATAATAATATATATGTTCATTATACGAATGTTTTCACGGGTTACAGATATAAAAGACATATTTGTGGGTTCATCTGTGTAAGATTTTAATTAGATATTTCAACGTTTCGGCTTGATCACACAAGCCATCAAGTTGTGGGCTTGTGTGATCAAGCCGAAACCTTGGAATATCTAATTAAAATCTTACATGGATAAACCCCCAAATATGTCTTTTATAATAATATATATGTAGATCATTGATAATGATTACAAGGAAGTAATCGAAATGTAGGAAATGTGTTTAATATATTGGAAAATATATAAATTCATAAAAATAAAAACTTTTTAAAAAGGAAAAGGAGAGAAAACACTATTTTAATTGAATTATTTATGAATGAAAAATCTTCAGGTAACTGATAAAACTGGTGTAAAAGGTACCATTATTGGATAGTTCTGTTCTCTGTAAAGAATGGATTATTACACCTATACAATGCAATGATGATATTGATCCTCAGTATTCCCATTTCATTTGATATCTCCAATGAATAAATGAGCAAGATTTAATAAAAAAAATTATTGTAAGCTGTTAAGAGTCAATATTCCCGCAAAAAGGGGCAGTACTTCATCTTCTGTCCAGAACAATTCAGAAAATTCTTACCCAGAAATATCATTTTGATTTTGAGAAACATGTTGATGAAAAAGATTTAAATTGAATATCTTATTCAATAACATTAAACAGATTAATCTTAATAAATTATATCCTTTCTATTCAAGAATCCATAAAAAAAATATTAGTATTTCAGTGACTGAAATTATGTAGTCATAATTTGTGTTTAATATAAAGATTTTGAAATACTATATTTCTCAGTTATAAAATGGAATCATAATCAATTAAAGCTCTATTTCATGTTATCTAAAAAAAAAAAATCTTTATATATATATATAGATTATTATTAATTCAAACATTGCTATCATCCAAACACAATTACAGTATAGTGTTTTGATTTATTGCTTTAATTATTAACAATATAAAAATTTTGTGATGACATAAATATAAGCATATTTCTACAAAGATGTCAAAAAAATGTAAACATGTTAAGAAAAAATATTGCAATTACAATCTTCACTATATATTGATAATAGATGATGAATACAAATCAAGTTTGATTTCTGCAATTACAAGAGGAGCTCAAATCGATTTACGTCACTTATCAGACACTTCTGATTATAGCAAATTAATGTTTAAGCAATAGTGACCAAAATGTCTATTCTATCACTTCGCATCCAATTTCAACTTCTTTGTAGTAAAGTACGGCCAGTCTACCTGGCTTTCTACGGTACACCATATAAGGTTCCCCATACATAGTAGAAGTCTAAGAATGTTAACTGATATAAGGAACTTGGGCGCCATATTGAATTTTTAAAAAACTGACTTGAGACACAATCACAATAACTTCAGTTTTAATAATGTTACAGCAAAAAGTTTTACATTGACAGAAACTAGAAAAACTAAGGAAAACAATAAGGCTAAGACAAACGGTGATTATCATTTAAAAAATAAGAAAAAAAAAGAAATTTCAACATCCGAAATAATTATTACTTTATTGCTTGTTCATAATTTCTAATTTATCATTAATTAAGTTTAAATTACATCTTCACTGATAACTTCTTTGTATTCCTTACAAAATTCTCATTCAAACCATATATAATACACCTGGGTCGCGTTTTATGCAGATTATTTTAATGCGATTTTGAAGTTATGCGATTCATGTTTCTTCTTAATATTTTTCATATTTCACTATATTTATTAGATATCAAGAAATTTAAATTATTAATAACTTATTTTGACTTGAAATACTTTTTTTCCCCAAAAATATAACGTTATATTAGCAGCTAAAGTGAATATGGCCTGAAGCTATATTTAGAATAAATAACCTACTTATACTAACGAGTAAATAATAATAATAGATTTATACTTACATATAAAAATATCGCAATAACTATTCAAAAATTTTAAACTTTTAAAATGTATTTTGTTAGGTATAACAGAAATAAATAATGTAGATTTTTTAAAATAAATAACGAAGATTTTATTGATTTTATAAGTTGTCAACAGAAAACCATTAACACAGCACAAGACTGAAATTGGCACTAGTTGTATAAATGGGATGGAGCAGAATATGGTAAAAATTAGAGTGGGGAATGAAAAATAAAGTGGCTAACAAGTTTCTCTGGGCATAATTGCTGAGACATTCTTGACTTCGTTCAAGAAGAAGCTACATCACATCACATTAACGAATCTTGATTTCTTACCAGTTTACAAACGAACCGACATTCAAAAATAATGATAATGATTAAAATACACATGAAAAAATGTCAAATTAAATACTGTAGTAAATAAAAAAAAAAGTAAAAAAAGTTTGTCTTGTACTAATTTTTTTCAAATATTTGATATTTTTTATTAGACATACTTTATTTCCTTATTTTTTTAATGCGAATTCTGAAAATTACAGACCCTATCCCCCATTTTTCAAGGTAAGTTAAGTCTATTTTTGTGCGATTTTTTTTAATGCGGGTTTTCTGTGGAACCTATCTACCGCATAAAACGAGACCCAGGTGTACTTCTTACCTGATATAATCCATAGCTTCAGAATCTCCAAAACTAGTCACATAAGAATTCTTCATTTTTATCTTGTACCCCAAAAGTTAACAAATCTCAAGGCATCTATAAGAAAAAGATTCTTCCTAATAAAAGATACAAAACAAATCATTTCCAGAAAGTGGATATGTATTTGTTATCATAGCAATTGACTTCTTGTCTATCTAAAACTAGAAATTGAATTTCATCTCATTTTATATTTTTTGTGTACATCAGTGATATTTATATTCTTTATGCACACCAGTGATGCTATCTTGTTATATTTATTGTCCCACAGAGATGCAACTGTAGTGCTTTCTCTATATTAGATCAAGAGCAGTGATGAAAAAGAGAATTTCTTTGATTGTATTGGCGCTGACAGTTTTACTTTCTCTCTTTGGGCAGATACCCTTGATTGGATGTCCTAGTAAGAACTTTCTAATTAAATAATTATAAATAAAAAAACTCTTATATAATAAATTATTTTCATCTGTACACACATTTTAAATATTATATTACATATACACATATTTGTGTGTACATAATTATACATATTTGCAAAAATGCTGTGACAATTAAAAAAAAAAAATCAATAAATGGACAATCTAATTTACTGTAATTTAAAATTTTAAAACAAAAAAATTCAATAAAACATCACAAAAAAAGCTCAAACTCTTATTAAAATGTGAGGAAAATCAATTTTTATTATCCTCAAGGAAAATATATGAATAATAAATAGATCTTTTTAAAAATTTCAAAAAATAAACTGCTTGTTATAATTTATGACTTAGTAAGTTACATTTCACATAAAAACATATAAATTCTAAATATTACTAGTCAAATAACAGTAATAACACCAATTAATATGAACTGTTAATTATTCTAATTCAGGGGATTATCATTACAGGATCAACTCTTCAGGCTGCAAATATATATATATAATTGTTGATTAAAATATAAGCAAAATATGATTTAACAACCAAAAGAAACTTGATTTTTTTTTTATCCATATTACTTCTGGCTTCTGTATGCCATCCATTTCAAAATCTGTGATGAGAACAGAGAAGTTATAAAATACTTAATATAAATGTTGTTTAATTGGGTGTTGAACTTTTACATCCTAACCTTAATTACTTTATCTTTGTTATGAGTAAATATCGGGTCCATTCAGATTGTCAGCTTAAAAATAAATACTAAATTAGTCTGATAAGCCAAAAATCCCAGGTGCAATCTCAGATATGGTAAAGAGGATAAATAGTTATTGTTAAACTATTCAGATGAATAGATGATCTTCACATTAAATTGTGAAATACAAAAATTTATAGTACAATATTCCACCATAAAAATTTTAGAAAGTTAAATAAATGAGATTCTAGAAAAGCTTTCTGCACTTATATAATTACAGACTGGGTGACCACTGATATAAGGAATTCTCTTTATCAGGCCAACATTCTATTAATACAGTAGATATGAATTTTTAGAGGATTATAGTACTCTTATCCTTTGGAGATAAATCTCTAAAAGTGGATAAACCTTATAAGGCTCAACAGCATAGAGATATAAAAAGCAACAGAAAAGTAATATATTAAAGCTTCTTAGATATTCCAAGATAAGCAGCTATAAAGGAATAATTAAATTTAATAATGATCCTGCTGATCATGGAAATTGTCAATCAAGATACATCAGAATGGGAACAGAGGCTTCTCAGATTGTTAATCTGTAAAATCATTGTAAAGAAATAATAAATTCGTGAGAGGTAGTTGTACAGCAAGAACATTATTGAAACCTAACGGGTTAAAAAAAAATTAAGAATTCAATAATAAAATATAAGATGGATGTTTTGGGGCATAAGTCAGATTAGATGAATGGGAAATTGTGATTTTAAATCAGAAGACTTTAGAATAATTGATAGTAGAAAAAATTTAGATTAGTACATGTTTAACTGAATATACAGTATATCATGTAAGTGAAAGAGTTTTCTAATGAAAGCAGACTTGATAGATATAGTGTGGATACAAATATATTTCCTAATACTGGTGGTAGTGATGATGTTGAAGATATTTGTGAAAGATTGTCGGAATTATTAGAGTTTCTTAATGATAAATATAATAAAAATTCAAAATGTGCATGATGATTTGATTCGAGTAATATGAATTCATGAAGTGACATATTGGAGTTAAGGAATATTGTTATTTAGAGAATATGATTTGTGATGACAATGGATGTCTTGTAGAGATTAAAAAGAGAATAATGTTAGCGATGTGTTTTTCAAAATAAAAAGATCTTACTACTAAATAAACATACTCATATAAAAAAAGAGTGAGATATGTTAGAACTTTCATTTGGAGTATATTGACATATGGATATGAGACTTGGTCCCTAGAAAAACAGGAAAGAACAAGATTAGAAAGAGAATGGAAATGCGACATTGAAAAAGATAGACTACAATGAGTTGGATGGAAAGGTGAAAATGATCAAATAATGAGATCCATTGAATTTGATAAAAATGAGAAAGGTTAAATTCTTGGACATATTATAAAACATGATTTTTATATGCAAGTATGAATAGAAAAAACTGAAGACAGAAGCATTTAGAAGCTGATGAGGATATAATTGTAGAGAATATATACTAATTTTTTTAAAAAAAAAAAATCCTGAGCATCAATTTTTAAAATAATATAATAATAAGTCTGTCAGTAAAACATTATTTATTACTATATAATAAAAATATATGTATGATTAGTGTATAGATTCGAATAAAGAGTGGAAGATTAAGATTACCAATGCAAACTTATTAGCTGACCCTATACCAGTTATCCAATTTACTTCAGTAACTGAATTAGTTATTCTTAATAAAAGCACAAAATGAAACTCAAATAATTAATCGATCACATGAATTTCAACTTGCATATAAATCACATTACTAGTTGCACAGACTAACTACTATTAAATAAGAAAAGAATGGCATACAGCTGCAGTTGTTGACTACCTGTTTGACTTTTATTTCAAATTAACATCTCTGTAAAACTCCAATGTAAACCTTTTAAGCAAGGTGTCCTTATTAATAGATACAATTTGGTTTAAAGACCACCTCAAAGCAGATATATAAAAAGTACATTAATTTAAATTCATTACTAAATAGTTCAAAACAGTCAATTAATGGCAATGTAATCCTACGGTAGTTTGTAGCAATCCTGACAGAGTGCTAAGGGAAATCCTGCAAAACCCGAAGACTTAAACAAAAATACAGAGAAGATATTTTTTTAGGGTTTATATTGGTTTTAAAACAATTTTAAAAAATCTATACCCTGTTTTACAATTCCATCAATCCTAGAAATGGGCTCTACTATATCAACTTTAGGTATGCGCTCTGAAATAAATATGAAGATATTTAAAATCAAACCAATCCAAGAAATAGCAGTCATCAACCATTATGAATTGTTGCTGTTTCCTCATTTGAAAAATATAGTCTATGAAGATAATTTGAAATGGAATAATAAAGATAAAAAAATTTTTTTATATTAAATGCTTTTATTGTCTGTGCACTAAAAAGAAATAAAATAATTGTTTCTTCACCACAATTGGAGTTCTTAGATTTAACTTGAAATAAAAGCATGGGGGGTCCAAAAATTAATTAAGTCAATCCTTTAATTATTTTCTGGACCCCTCCCCCCTTCATGCTTTTATTTCAAGTTAAATCTAAAAACTTCAATTGTGGTTGAAGAAACAATTATTTTATTTCTTTTTAGTGCACAGTCAATAAAGGCATTTAATATGTAAAAAAAAAACTTTTAACTCATTATTTTTTTAAGTTTTTAATATTGGCACTGTAAATAAAAATGTAGAACTAAATTGACTGGAAATTTATAGTTCATACATATATATATATCATTAGATATTTTTGCTTTAAGTTAAAATATAAACCCTTATGTATATATCATATTTATTATGTGAACATAATTATGAATGAGTATATATTGTAAAGGAATTTCACTTAATACATATAATTTTATTTTAAATCAATATAACACATATATCTAAGTCATTAGATATTTCTGCGGGAAGTTAATATATATATTCTTAATGTTATTATAATTGAAATAATAAATTTAACGGTTTAGAAACTATTACCAACAATCCTTAAGTCCACAGAAGTACTTTCGGTTAATTTCTTAAACCTGTCTCAACTGCCATTAAATTAAAAAAAAAAAAAAAAGCGGAAGCAAACGTCATGAATTCAAATCCCACGAATCTCGTATTTTAATGTTAGCAGCTTGTCAATTTATTAAATGCATTTTATTCCTGATTATAAAAAATTGCCTCTTTAATTTTTCTTTTACTATGGTTTCTCTCTTCATGAAGAATTTTCACATTTTCAAAATCAAATTTAAATTTATATTTACATGATTTTTCATGATCAAAGAAAACTGAAAGAGACATTAAATCACCATTATTTTTACTTTTTACACACTTATATAACAATTCATGCTCCCTCAATCTTTTCTCAATACTGCACCTAGATTCACCTATATATGATAGCATACAATCACAAAAAATGTGATATATGACATTGCTTTTCTGCTTGACATGTATGACATCCTTAGAATTATTGACTAATTTATTAATATTGTTTGGAAGAATATTAATAATTATATTAATATTATATAAATTTCTATTTTACACTCTTAATGTATATATTATATTTATTATGAATACATAATTATATGTATAATAAATTAGTAACTAAGTTTTATATTTAAATTCACAGGTTTATTTTATTTTAAAATAGTTGTTATTTAAAAAGATGCTAAAGAAAAAATGTACAATCTTTTTTTAACTTTGTGTGATTGTTTTAAATAATGCGATTTTTCATGTTTACATTTTTTATTTAAAAAAAAACAATTGTTTTAAAAATAATAGAAAACTTCATTACTGATTTATTATACATATATAATTATGTACACATACTAAATACGATATAGACATTAAGAGTTTAAAATGGTTTTAAAATATTAAGTTGAAAGAAAAAAAATTTAAACTGCCTTCTAGCAGCAATTACTTAAAACAAATGAAAATTCTAAGAATAATTGTTAACAACAAAACATGAAATTACTGAATGTTTTTCATATTTTTCCCCACCCTCTGTTCCATATCTATCAAACAAGTTGGCATAACTGAAAAGATAAGTGTTTCAAATGGATTAGGACGTTATAACTTATTTATATATCAATTTTCAAGCAATTTTATTGAATTTAAATATTTTAAACCTTGATTTTAAAATTTCATTCTAATTTGAAAAAAACCAAAAGTTACCAAACAGATTTTTCAAAATCAATAAAAGCATTTGAAAACAATTTTATATTGCAAATTAATTAAAATCTTCATTTAATTAACAAAAAAAAAAAACATTATTTGTTGCACGGAGTGGATATAGAGGATGACCTTATTTACATATATTGAGTGTCATTTTAAAGTCAATACACACTATGGATGCTATTTATGTAAATTCTCAAAAATGTTTTTTATATAGATGTCTTCAGTTGCAAATGGAAAAAATATCTTTACATCACATTTTATAATGCAAATTAAAATGTTATTACTTGCAGTTATTCTAATTCTTTTTTGCATATAATTATTTTTAAATGATCAACATTGCCTGTACTGACCAGTCAGTACACACACACGTATATGTATGACTTTATTAAAATATGCACAACTAATCAAAACATATATATATATATAGTAGGATTCTACCTCTCACTTATGTTTACATCACCCCCCTACCCTCATTTTCAAGGTTTATTCCTAAGTATGCAGATATACACAACTTGATTACAAAAATCTATCATAACAACAAAAGTTCAATCAAAAATGTATACTACATTTTCTAAAATTAAAATAATTCTTTTATACATATATATTATTCAATTTACTTTTGTCTAATTATCATCACATTATTAAATATTTTTTTTTGTAATTTTCCTATTTCATATATACAATAATTTTTCTAGATCCTGTTATTTTTATATAAAAAAAATCTTTCGATTAACTCACCCTAATTATGTAATCAATTTAAATATTAGCCTGTATATTTAATGAATATAATTACACAGCTTACATTATTATAGACTACTTACAAAACCTTTACCAAAATTAAAATTGTCAAATTATATATAATTAATTGATCATTTTTTTAAAAAAGGACACTTACTGACATTTCTCAAAATTTTTGGCAAAAACTTGATTTTATTCTTAAATTAACTTTAAAAACACACAAATATACCAGTGGCCACTACTTAATTATACTCCTTCACAAGAATAAAAATCATAATTTTGTGAGATAATTAATAGACAAAGTATAAAACATATACATAAATATATGTGATATAAACAATTAAATATAAATAAATGCTTACTTTTACATTAGAACACTTAAGAACATCTTCACACAACATTTCTCAATATTATAAAATATTAATTGTTCAAAATATTAATATACCAAAAAATAAATAAGATCTAAAATAAAACTGGTTTAAAATCAAGCCAGACCCCCCCCCCCCATTTAAAATCTACAAGCAGGATGCCATATTAAATTACATTAATCTAGGTTTTTTTATATCCACAGATGTTTTATACAAAATTTTTACCAAGATAATTACAACTCGTCTACAGAGAACATGCTGGATTTAAAAGTGCTTTTAGTACAGTAGATCATATCCAGGTATTGAGAAAAAGTTATAGAAAGGACAAATGAATATGAGTTGTCATATTTTAAACAATATTTATAAAAATGCAACAGCAACAATTAGATTACATGATACTGGGAAAATCAACATTGAGAAGGGTGTAAGACAGCTCCATATCTCCAAAACTTTTTACAGCAGTGCTGCAAGAAGTATTTTGTGAATTAAAATCGGAAGCTAAAGGAGTGAAAGTAAATGGAAATTATTTAAGTCATTTAGATTTTGCAGATGATGTAGTTGTTTTTGCAAATAATGCTTTAGAGTTGCAGGAAATGTTGCAGGAATTATCAGATGAAAGTAGGAAAGTAGGACTAAAGATAAATGTTAAAAAGACTAAAGTAATGTTTAATGGATTTTCTCAAAATATGAAAATTAAGATTGATTATGATGAGTTAGAAGAAGTTAACAGTTACAAATACCTTGGTCAGATTATTAATACAGATGAAAACATAATGGATGAAATTAATCATAGAATTAAACTTGGTTGGAATGCTTTTGATAGAAATAATTTGATACTAAAAGCAAATATGCCTATGTGTTTGAAAAGAAAGCTTTTTAATAAATGTGTTTTACCAGTTCTTACTTATGGATCTGAGACTTGGACACTTAATAAAAGAGCAATACAGAAACTTCAGACCTCTCAAAGAAGTATGGAGAGATGCATGTTGGGAGTAACAAGATGAGATCGAAAACGCAATATATGGTTAAGAGAACAAACAGGTGTTACTGACCTCATTAAAAAAATTAAAAGACAGAAGTGGAGTTGGGCTGGACATATTGCTAGAAGAGATGGAAGAGATGATAATAGATGGACAATTGAAATCTTAAAATGGATTCCAAGAGATTGCAAAAGACCCAGAAAGAGAACACATATGAGAGGGATGGATGAAATAAGAAAAGAAACTGTGCAGGGGTGATTTGAAGAAGAGAAGTTAAAGATCGGAGAAGATGGATTGAACTTGGAGAGACCTTCATCCTACAGTGGATTGATAATGGTTGATCATAATGATGATGATGTTTTAATGTAAATGTAAACATAAAATAAAAATACACAAATCAAAAAATATACAAAACATATATATATATGAAAGTGAGAATTTCCTTAACAATGGTCAAATATAATAAATATTATACTGAATTTGCTCATAATGTTGTTTCCATAATTAGTATTAATAATCACTTCAACTCAATTGAAATAAACAATTAATATTAAATCATTATTTTAATCTAACTAGTTTTCATCTCCAATATTAGAACTTTTTCAAGACATAACTAATATTGGATGAAAACTGGTTAGAATAAAATAATTATTTTATATTAGTTGTTTATTTCAATACAGAGTTGTATTGATTATTAAAAGTGAGAATTTAGAAAAAGGGAATGCAATTACATAACCTGATTTACTCATAATTTGGAAAAAAATGCTTTTTAATTATGAAATACTAAAACATCTTTTTTCGAATCACCGGCATTAATATAATATAATCATTTTTATAAAGAATTTATAATTTATAAGAACCATCATATTTGCAGTAGTTTAATGCATATCCTATTCTTAACAATTTTACAATTAAAAATACAATTTTTCATATAAAAAAAGTTTTATCAATCTGCTTCAACATGATAATATGATGACAAGTTATAGCACAATGCGACAATAAATTTATAATTGTTTCGAAACATTACTGAATCAATTACTTATGTAAGCAGGAAATAAAAATAATCAGTCATTCAGAAGTGAACAGTAAATCAATAAAAATTAGGAAGTAAGGCATTCATAGGATGGAAAATATAATATTTGAAGTTGAATAATAATAATTCAAACCGTTAATACAAAATACAAAAAATATCTTTATTACATTGATTAGTAACAAAAGAAACTTTATTAATTTCCAATGCTTTATAAAATTGTTTTCACTATGGTAAAGCTATGTAAATGTGTTCACATTCAAGGAAAACACACTGTAGCACATCAAAAAAATAAAACTTTATAATTCTTTAGACTTTTAAGCATTAGATAAAATATTACTGAAGAAGTTACTTAAATAAGTAGTATATAAAACCAGAAATATGTTCCTTTAAAATATGTTATTTGCCAGCTTGTAAAAAAGCATTTTTTTTTTTTTGCATGTATGTAAAGATGATCACACAATAAACAAGTGATTATTATTAATTCTGTTTGAGCACATTAATTTTTGTATTGCTTTTAAGTATATCACAATTCCCCATCGGGAATTGTAATAATTTCAAACCTAGAACTTTCTTATTTAATTTGGTTGAATAAATATATCATCTCTACAGAAAAAATATTTTCTAACATGCACAAAAAATGATTTAAGAAAAAAAAAATTTAAAAGATTACTTACGTAATTCTGTTTTGTAAAACTCTATTGTAACAAGATTTCCAACACCGACAGGATTTATTACATTCAAAAATCATTGGTGGATCCAGAAGATTAAATTCTTTTAATAAATGCCCATCCTAAAAATGATACATAAAATATCCATGTTTAACGGTAATGAGAGAAATAAGCAAAGAATTAGATACATAAATTTATGGACAGGCAATATTTCTTCATAAGCATTCTTCTACCAGCATAGAAATGAAGTTTACATATTTATTAATAATCATGTTACTGTTTATATTAAAAAAGAGAGCTATCTAAATACATGCAAGTGTGTGTGTGTAAATTTTTAAAAAGTAGCTTATAATCAACAATATATACATTGAAAATAATTTTCAAATCATACAAAATGGAGATATCTCAGAAATTTGTCTAGAAGTAAAAATTTGTTTTTCAGTGATGCAACACTACATATATATATAAATTTTAAAAATGCTTTTATTCACACAAAAGTATTTTAATTTTCTAACACTGCAACAGATTGTTTTCCCTGGTGAGACATTATGTAAACTTTCATGTTTTGATTTTAGTAATAAACTGTTATTCTGCATCAGAATTTAATAAAATGATATAGACTTGTTAATAAAATATGTTTGCAAATGGGGAAAAAAAAAAAATTTAAATTTATTATTTAAAATTTGCAAATACTAAAAAAATGAGTTAGTAATAACAATAGATGCCTTCATCATTGAACAGTTGGCAGACCAGAGAGACTATTATAAAATGAACAAAATCCTCTTTAACTGAAATTTGTGTTTAAAATGTGAACAAATAAAAATCAACCTCTGATAAATCTATCAATTAAATTCTGCTTTAAAATATTAATAAAAGTGTAAGATTCTTAATTCGAATGCACATAAAAACACTTATGGCTGGTTGAATTCCATACGCCCTCACATCCTTTGGTAACGATCTATGAAGTGTGCACTATTTCCATAGTGTGCAACGCCATCTACGCCTGCTAACAGCTAATATAAACAGAACTGTTCTATAGGCTGTAAGTTGGGCCGCATAAATGGCATATTTCTGTGCTTTTGCAGAGAAACAACGCCATCAAGCAGCCACATTACCCCAAGTGTACAACTACCTATATACCTAATGTGAATATAAAGTTTATACATACTTATAGTTATCATTACAAGCAATCCAGAGGAAGAATAGTTGATGCCCTTATGAAAATCAATAATTGACATCCTTTCCCTCAAAAAAAGAAAATAAACTCTACGTGATTTTATTTACATAATACTTGCATGCCTGTGGTATAGGTTATATTTAATACTCAGCTACATTATTAAAAGTTCATTAGGGTAACATTTTTATTCTTATAGTACATGCTCTGTTAATTTAATAGATAAATTTTACTACACATCTTTAATTTCAAGAAGGAATTCATACATTATAGAGATTAAAAGTTGCAGAACACAGCGCAGAAAATAACCATTTGACTTTTTAGCTTCTAGCTTTCCCGCCTAATCCTAACCACCTGCTCAATTATCAATAATAAATTTTATGAGAGACCAACACACTAACACTACTACTGCACATGAATCTACATGGTGCAATAATATATATATATATATATATATAATATACAAATCAATATATATATCAAAATACAGTACAATTTATATAAATTATATTCTTTTAGAAGTACTTTCGACTATACACTTTGTAGTCTTTATCAACTATATAACGTTGAATAATCAAAACGAGACAACCCTTAACAATACCCATAGTTCAATTCAGATTTCCCACAATTCTGTTATCTTAACATTTGATGACTGGCGATTCATTAACATTTGACGATTTCTTGAAATCAACATAGCCTCTTTTATTTTACGTTTATTATGACAACGTTCAATTTGAATAATTTTTATATTTTTATAATCAAATTTAAATCCATATTGACAAGATTTATTATGATCAAATATAACAGATGATGAAGGTTTATTTACATCTGTTCCATATTGATTCTCTTTTTGAATTCTATTATATAAAAGCATATGTTCTTTTATTCTCTTCTCAAATGTACACTTAGATTCACCAATGTATTGTACGCCGCATCCACATATCAATCTATATATAATAGAATTTTGATTAAACTTTGAATTTTAGAATTATTAAGCAATCTATTTATGTTATTTGTAGAGAAAAAAGCAATATGACACAAACCATTATAAATTTTCCTAATAAACTTGACCTGCTCATCTGATATAAATGGCATTGAAATCCATTTCATTTTGATATTTTTATTTTTAATTTTATTATAGTGTTGATTTCTTTTAAATCCTTTAATAATATTAGCAATAGCATTTTTATAATAGCCAATTTTTAACAAGTCATTAACAAATAAATGTACATTTTTAATTTTATCACTAGAATATTTGCATAATTTTTCACTTCGAAATAAGAATGATTTCAATCCAGACAGCATTTCAAAATAGGTACATGTGATTCATATGGAATAAAACCTCTAGTTTCAATTGGTTTTATTAACAAAAGATAATCCAAACTGTAATCATTAAGAGTAACTTGAATATCCAAGAATTTTATGGAATTGTATTTCTCTTTAGTTATAACCCATTTTATATCCTTAATCTCATTTAATTCATTAAATAAATTGATTATTAATTCTTGTTTTCCACAAATAAAAACATCATCCACATATCTATAATATACTTTAATTTCTTGATATTTCAATTGTTTTAAAATTTTACTTTCATATGTTGATATAACAAAATTACAAATTTGAGCAACAGCAGGAAGACCCATTGGCCAACCAAAATTCATTTTATAATATTCATTATTAAAATTAACATAAATATTTTTATCAATAAACTGCAATACTTTTATAATAAAATTTATAATATCAGACTTTACATTTTTTGAAACAAGAGCATTATAAATAATATTAATTGACTCTATTCTATCTATTGATCCATACATTTCATTTATATCAAAAGTACAAATTGTGTCATGTAAATCTATATTTATATTCTTAATTTTATCTACAAAATCAAACGATGATGAAATAGTATATTCTCCAAAACCTAAAATATCTTGAAGTAATAATTCAATATATCTACATGTTTGATAATAATATGCACCACCAAAATCAACCATCAATCTCAATGGATAATTTTCTTTATGTAGCTTTATATTCGAAAATATCCTAGGGCAAATAGCAGATGATGGATATAAGTTATAATATGTATCACTATCAATAGCTTTATTCTTAGCTATGTGGATGATGTTTTTATTTGTGGAAAACAAGAATCAATAATCAATTTATTAAGCTAAGAATAAAGCTATTGATAGTGATACATATTATAACTTATATCCATCATCTGCTATTTGCCCTAGGATATTTTCGAATATAAAGCTACATAAAGAAAATTATCCATTGAGATTGATGGTTGATTTTGGTGGTGCATATTATTATCAAACATGTAGATATATTGAATTATTACTTCAAGATATTTTAGGTTTTGGAGAATATACTATTTCATCATCGTTTGATTTTGTAGATAAAATTAAGAATATAAATATAGATTTACATGACACAATTTGTACTTTTGATATAAATGAAATGTATGGATCAATAGATAGAATAGAGTCAATTAATATTATTTATAATGCTCTTGTTTCAAAAAATGTAAAGTCTGATATTATAAATTTTATTATAAAAGTACTGCAGTTTATTGATAAAAATATTTATGTTAATTTTAATAATGAATATTATAAAATGAATTTTGGTTGGCCAATGGGTCTTCCTGCTGTTGCTCAAATTTGTAATTTTGTTATATCAACATATGAAAGTAAAATTTTAAAACAATTGAAATATCAAGAAATTAAAGTATGTCATAGATATGTGGATGATGTTTTTATTTGTTGGAAAACAAGAATTAATAATCAATTTATTTAATGAATTAAATGAGATTAAGGATATAAAATGGGTTATAACTAAAGAGAAATACAATTCCATAAAATTCTTGGATATTCAAGTTACTCTTAATGATTACAGTTTGGATTATCTTATGTTAATAAAACCAATTGAAACTAGAGGTTTTATTCCATATGAATCACATGTACCTATGTGTCATAAGCTGTCTGGATTGAAATCATTCTTATTTCGAAATGAAAAATTATGCAAATATTCTAGTGATAAAATTAAAAATGTACATTTATTTGTTAATGACTTGTTAAAAATTGGCTATTATAAAAATGCTATTGCTAATATTATTAAAGGATTTAAAAGAAATCAACACTATAATAAAATTAAAAATAAAAATATCAAAATGAAATGGATTTCAATGCCATTTATATCAGATGACCAGGTCAAGTTTATTAGGAAAATTTATAATGGTTTGTGTCATATTGTTTTTTTCTCTACAAATAACATAAATAGATTGCTTAATAATTCTAAAATTCAAAATTCAAAGTTTAATCAAAATTCTATTATATATAGATTGATATGTGGATGCGGCGTACAATACATTGGTGAATCTAAGTGTACATTTGAGAAGAGAATAAAAGAACATATGCTTTTATATAATAGAATTCAAAAAGAGAATCAATATGGAACAGATGTAAATAAACCTTCATCATCTGTTATATTTGATCATAATAAATCTTGTCAATATGGATTTAAATTTGATTATAAAAATATAAAAATTATTCAAATTGAACGTTGTCATAATAAACGTAAAATAAAAGAGGCTATGTTGATTTCAAGAAATCATCAAATGTTAATGAATCGCCAGTCATCAAATGTTAAGATAACAGAATTGTGGGAAATCTGAATTGAACTATGGGTATTGTTAAGGGTTGTCTCGTTTTGATTATTCAACGTTATATAGTTGATAAAGACTACAAAGTGTATAGTCGAAAGTACTTCTAAAAGAATATAATTTATATAAATTGTACTGTATTTTGATATATATATTGATTTGTATATTACTTATATTGTGAAACGAATACAGATATCAAACTTTATTTATTACATATATATATATATAAATAGCTTGGATGGTAGTAGCAAACAGATTATTCCATTTTCACATCACATAGCAATGTGATGTAAAATACAGATTGTGTAAACCTAGTTTAAGAAGAAATAACTGAGAATATTCTAAGAGAAAAAACAAACCGTAGAAAATTATTGACAAATTGCATTTCAAGAAGTGATTATTTATTTTAATATATTTATATTTCTTTATTTGTTGAAATAATGAATCAAGTTGCATTAATTAATACTCATAACATAATAAAATATATTCATAAATTTTAGTTTTGGCACCCTGATGCCATGTTTACTGCCTTCCATTAGCCCTAATTACAAGTTACTTATAAAGAAGTATAACTATCTTAATGGAAAGCTGTAGTATATATTAAATGATTTATTGCTTGGTAAGCCACAGAATGTTCGAACATCAAAAGTGACAGATCGAGCCCAGGAACCTCACTTAAACCACGCACGATGAAATTTTAAGACACAATGTATGATGTCAAATAAATAGACGGAGCTAGAATATATATATACACACACATATATATACACACCCTCTGTAGCACACAATAAAAAATAAATAAAGTTTCAATAATTATATTTATAAATAAATGCATAAAACTTCTTATTTCTTTCCAAAAACTTTATTTCCATATATTAGCTAATGAACATATATATATATATAAGGAATGTAAAATAAAATTCAATTAATATGGAATGTTAAAATAGTATTCAAATAAACTGTTAAAGGATAGAGGAAAAAATTACATTAGATTTAAAAATATAGATAGGGAATGTAGATAATCGATATGGAAGTTAGATAAAATAGTTAAAGGAAGAAATAAATTTGTAATTAGGGGTGGGTTAAAGTGATTTAAATAGTTTTTTGTTTATTGGTATTTTAGATGATCTCTAATATTTTTGAAAATTTATACTTAATATGTAAAAAAAAAGTAAGTTTTATAATAAAAGTAGAGGGAGGGAGAAGTAAAAAATATAATTATGTATAATCAATATGTTCTATTATAATGAATTTGATGTGTTAATGTTAATATAAGAAAGAGATTTTGTATTTAGAATATTATGTAAAGATATGTATTTTTTTGTTGTTGTTGTAGATCCTTCAAAATGACTGTAATAGTGTAAAAAACAGTTGAAATGTTGGAAATGTATAATATGTGAATTTATATATATGTTCATTAGTTAATGCTATGTCACTCCATACAATAATTTTCGATTAGGCCTATAGAAATATGAGCCGCATAACATATATAAATTTCTTGAAAATAATCCACAGGCTATGAGAGCATGAAAAACTTAAAATTATTATTAGTCCATAATTATAATGCACTCTACGTTCTTGTAGATAACACCCACATAACAGAAATCTATTTTAATACACCTGCTATTTATTGACAGATCCCCAACCAGCTGTAAACATTCAGATTAAGCAAGCATCATTGTCTATTAGTCTACTTTAGTCATTGGCTAATACACATATTGGTTTTTGGCAATTAATACTCAATCCAAACTAAGGTAAAATAATATCTGGTTCCAGTTAATTTTTAACGAGGGCAGGCATTTTTTATATGGACTGCACTATCCCCTCTAGCTTCTGAGAAGTGCATACTTCTCTGGAGTCAGATATGTAATCCCTTAAATATGCCGTCGGGTGATGATGTTGGCGGCTCCTACTTTCTTCTTGAAAATCAGTAGCCTCTATCTGGTGCTGTGGTGTAATAAGTTCATCTGAAATTTCTGCAGCTTCATCTTCTGTGCAGTTTTCCAGGTGTCTTATTGGTTCCGACTAATTTTTCCGAATGTGGTTTATAGGCCGACGGTAACATGCTCCTGTTGTTGCTTGCACTTAGACTATTTGGTCCAAAATAACTTTAGTTATTTAGACTTCTACCTATGTCTTTCACAGACTGTCACATATCCATATGTTTTCTCCAACATCGTATATATTTTTTCCCATTTTTGTTTTTTTTTCTTGGTCTGGTGTAAGAATGGACAGTTTGCGTAACCACCTGCCCATCAATATTTCTGCAGGGGATTTTCCTGTAGATATGGAAAGCGTAATGTGTTGATATAGCATTGCCATGTTTAATGCTTCAGCTAAGACCGTATAGTTTAATTTATTTAATATCAACTTTAATTACTGACTGCTTTTTCAGCTAACCAGTTGGATTCTGGGTGATTCGGGAGAGTACAAATGTTTCACTCCCAACTCATTTAAGAATAATTCAAATTCTTTGGAAATAAAGTCAGTTCCATTATCTGAGCTCAATACTTCGTGTGAACCATGGCAGGAAAATATTTCACATAATATGCGGATGGTTTCTGCTGCACTAGTATTTCTCGCTAATTTACATTCGGCCCACGTGGAAGCAGCATCTATTAATACAAAGAACAATTTTTTCATTTATTGGACCTGCATGGTCTATGTGCACACGGCTCCACGGTCTGTTAGTTTTAGGCCAGGATGTAAAAATTTTCTCAGGTGCTTTTGCAGTAGATTGACAGGGTTTGCAGTTTTTTATATATGTTTCTATATCTGCCATCATACCTGGCCAATATATGTAACTGTGGGCTAAAGCTTTTGCTCTAACTATGCCCAGATGCCCTTGATGCAGTATTTCCAATATTTTAGAGCGATCTACTAGCAGTACTAATGCTTTGTCAAACCAGTATAATGTAGCCCTTTAATGTTGATAAGTGTTGATGCACACTCCATAAAGATTTATTTAAATAGTGAGGATGTTTTCTGGGCCATCCCTCTCCGATCAAGTTGATTAGCGTCTGGTATCCCATTGTCTCTTGCATCCACCTAGCAATAGTTGCACTATTTATTCTTTTAGTCTCCCAGTGGTTTATATAACATATCTCTACTTCATTATCAGTTTTTTCTGTTGAATCTGGTACACGAGATAATGCAACTGCATGTTTTATTTGGCTAACCTTCAGATAAATTAATTAGTTATCATATACTGATAAAAAATTGTACCAGCAAATCAAATGAGAACTTAAGTGGTCAGGAGCATTGTTTTTATTAGCAAAAATTCCCAATAATGGGTGATAGTCCATTATTATTTTAAAAGAACAACCATAAGTTCCGAACCGCTGCTACTATAGCTAATGCCTCTTTGCCCAGTTGGCTGTAGTTTCTTTCAGCCTTCGTTAATGTTCTAGACATAAAAGCTATAGGGCATTCCTCATTCTGTGATGGATGACTAAGCAGCGCTCCAATTCCATAATCAGATGCTTTAGTTGTTAGTATCACTACAAGGTTATTGTTATGAACCAGAAAATGAGTTGACATAAGCAACGCTTTGGTTTTTTGAAAAGCACTCTCTTGCGTTTCTGTCTATTTCCATCACTGATTTTTCGGAAGTAAATCATACAAAGGAGTGGCTACATGTGCTTTTCCTTTTAAAAAATTTTCAAAAAAATTAATCAGTCCCAAGAAAGCTTGAAATTCTTTAACATTCTTGGAACTTTGAGCATTCATAATTGCTTTAATTTTTTCTGGGTCAAGTCTGATTCTGGTGCTTGAAATAATATGACCTAAAAATTTTAATTTTTGTCATGTTCCAAATACACTTTTCTGGTAAAGTTTTGCTCCAAATGTTTGTAACCGTTCACATACCTTATTTAATTTTCTATGCAGTACTTGCTCAGAATCAGCTGTTATGAGGATGTCATCAAAAAAAGTGTTACTCCCTCCAATCCTTCTAATAATGTGTCGATCTTCACTTGGAATACATTCGGAGTGATTGTTATGCCAAACAGCAACCGAATGTAAACAAGCCTTTAAGCATTGTTATAGTTAAAAATGCAGCTGTTTCTTCTGACAACGGTACTTGATGAAATGCCTCATTTAAATCCAGCTTTGCAAAATATCTTGCTCCATCAAGTCCAGTTAGTACCTCTCTAGCATTTGGTACAGGATAGGGACTTTTTGTTATACAGTTATTGACAGTTACTCTGTAGTCTCCACATATACAGATTTCTCCATTCTGCTTTGTTATTACTACTATAGGTGCAGCCCATTCTGCATCTTCAACAAGCACCAGTACACCCTTTTTTACTAATGCTTCTAATGTCTTTTTGGCACGTAGTCTCTGTGCAAATGGTATTTTTCTTGGCTAGAAATTAATGTTTTGTGCCTTCGCGGAGCTCAATTTCAACATGCTTAGTATTGATTTTACTTTGCTCTTCCATAAACAGTTTAGGAAAATTAGCCTTTATCTCATTTTCTATATTAAATTTTATTTACCATGAATATTTTTATGCCTAGGGGTATAAACCATTCTCTGCCGCCTATTATGGGACCTATAATTCCTTTAACTATGTATACGTTTAGTTTTTCTGAGTGGCTATTTATAGCTATCAGTACTTTTACTATCCTAACAATCCTGATGGAATTTCCGTTTGCATCCTTTGCTTTTAGATCTGTTTCATCTATTCTTGGTTGGTAATTATTTGTTCTTTTTAACTCAGACCAGTCTTCTGAAATATGATAGATGTACCGGCACCCCAATTCCATTTCTTTGGGATTATTGCATATTTTAACCACCAATATTATTTGCTGTTCATTTTTTGTCTCCGCTTTATTTATTTCTGCCATTTTTCTGGTTTTTAACATTTTTTTCCAGCAGCTTTTTTAGCAAAATTTGATACACCCTTAATGTGGCAGACCTTCGCTAGGTGGCTAATTTTTTCCGCAGTTGTTACATTTAGCACTTTTGCAGCTGCATTCACGTGAAAAATGTCCAACTTTTCCACAGCGGTAACATTCACTTTTTTTGTTTGGCAAGTCTTCTGCCTTGCTTGTCTTGTTGATTGTAATTTGTTTGGTACTATCCATATTTGCCTGTTGGAACTCATAGGTCGTGCCTCTTTTTATGGCCTCAGAATATATTAGGTCTGAGATAGCTAATAACTGCTGTCGGAGTCTGTCATCGCTCATCCCCCATAAGAACTGTTCCAACAATGCTTCTAAGTATGCTCCATACATAATTTCTTGCCCAAGTCTTTCGAGGTAATGTCAAAATCTCTGCAATCCCCCCACCTCACTGGCCGTCTATTCTGCAAATGTGAGATATGTGTTTAGATGGCTCCGAGCTAAGGCAGACTCTCGGGATCTTTGGGTTCACATAATCGATTTGCGATCTCAATTATTCTCGATCCTCCGAAAAGATGTAATGTGGCAATTTTTATTACATCATCCTTAGTTTTATTAACTATAAAATATTTCTCTATACGTTTTGTATATATGGGCTACCCCTCACTGGCCGTCTATTCTGCAAATGTAGGTGAGAGATGTGTTTAGATGGCTCCGGGCTAAGGCAGATTCTTGGGATCTTTGGGTTCACATAATTGATTTGCGATCTCAATTATTCTCGATCCTCCGAAAAGAAGTAATGTGGCAATTTTTATTACATCATTCTTAGTTTTATTAACTATAAAATATTTCTCTATATGTTTTGCATATATGGGCAACTTGGAGGGGTTATTTATGCCGAATTCATCTATTGCTAATTGGACTGTAGCAATATTCCTTACTACAATTTAGCTAGTCTGGTTTTTTTTGATTATTTATGCTCTGACAATAACAACTGTTTGAAAATTATTTTCTATCCTGTCGACTGTTCCAATGCTATGTTCTGACTCCATACAATAATTTGCAATCAGGCCTATAGGAATATGAGTCGCATAACATATATAGATCTGTTGAAAATAATCTACAGACTATCAGAGCACGGAAAACTTAAAAGTTATTATGAGTCCATAATTATAATGCACTCCACATAACACATACATAATAAAATCTATCTTAGTACACTCGCTATTTATTGACAGATCCCCAGCCAGACTGTAAGCGTTCAGATTAAGCGAGCATCATTGCCTATTTTAATCATTGGTTAATGTACTATCTAATAATATGTGAATTGGTTCTTGGCGAAGAATACTTAATCTGATCTAAGATAAAGATAATATCTTGTTCCAGTTAATTTCCAACGAGTGTGGGTATTTTTTACGTACATTGCAGTTAATATATGGAAATAAAGTTTTTGGAAAGAAATAAGAAGAAATTTTGTACATTTATTTTAATGTTGGAGAACATATATATTTTAAAAGAAAAAAGTGGTTGTTTAATTTGTCATTTTATAATGATAATATTATGATGTAATATATATTGTAATTATATTTATATACATAATTTCTTAAATATTAATGAAATTAAAACTATTTGAATGTTTATTCAACTATATACATTTTACAATTTATTTTAATATTTTAAAAATCCAATTTGTTCATTTTTTTCTCCAACCCATTTAACTGTAAACATTAAAATTTTAGGTTTTACCAGTAAAATACACAATAATTTAATATTTTAAAATAAAAGCTGTCTGTCTATTAGCTTCAGGAAAATAATCACACACTCAAATGAATATCCAGAGCTGCACTTCATATTATTAAATTTTAGAGAGCGGCAATTTCAGGAAATAGCTCTCAAGTTTAAATAATTTCGTCGAATAAAAAACCGAACTTAAGGTTTTAATCACATGGCCAGTAGTAATATTGATTTTCATTTTCATAAACTTGTAGAAGCAGAATCCCAGCAAAGTCTGCACTTAAAATCTCATCAAGTTTGTGAACAAAAGATAAAGTCAAAGCTATTAGCATGGTGTGTCAGTCAATACTTATGTAATCAAGAGAATATTTACTGAATGCACAAAATTTATCTATTCAGATGCAAATCCAAAGTTCTCAATCGTTTGACTGCTACATGTATATTGTTACTATGTGCAGTAGCCCCATTCCACCCCCATTGTAGCAGCAGACTTAGTCCTCAGTGTAAAAAAATATTACATTAAAAAATAAGAATTTGTATAACTCATCTTACCACTAGGTCAGTCATGTGATTACTGTTTCTTAATTTATGACTGAACTATTTTTCCTGTACTGCATTATTGTATTTGGGAGGAAGAAACATATATCTTATATATTTTAAAAATCAAATTGTAATGTATGTGTGCATATTATTAACTTATATATTATACACAATTTGCTATTATTCATTGATTTAGATATCTACTAGAAAACTTGGAACAAATGAAGATGAAGATACTTGGGGGGAGGGGGTGTTATATTTTGAAAAGAAACAAATGCAACCAATCTATGTGGGTGATAGAAGTTGTGCAAAAATCTTTTTATTTAAAAACTTATCAACGGATAATATAGTAAGAAGTTGGCTAATTTTCATTACTCTTATCTACATCTTCTTTGCAGATAAGCTAGGCAAGCATTGATAGATTGTTCTTTGCTTCATACTGTATGTAATTTTATATAATTTATATATTAAGAACCATTGTAATTTCGTAATGAACAAATCCATTGATAAATGTTGAATCACTTCAATCACTGATTCTGAGTTTTATTATCAAAGCAGCAATAATAAAAACAGGAAGATCAAAATCAGAAATTTTAAGTATGAAAATTAAAATCTGGACTTTGCCTTTCAATCATATCTGGTTTTAACAATTTAAATAATTTCTTTAAAATTCAAAAAAATAAAATAAAAAAATATGAAACATTTGTTAAACCATTTAAAAATAATACTTGCTTTTAAAACATTTGGTATGGTTTGTATTTTGATTGACAATAATAATTGTTTTTCCTATCTAATTTCACAGCACACCATGGATATTAGCACAATATATTTGACAACATACAGCTCAGACATGAAAATACATACTATGTAACTTTTTATTTTTTTCACATACAGAACCACAAAGGAAGTTGTATATAAGAATCTAATAAAAATTTCAGTTTCATAATAATATTAAAAAAAAAAAAAGCAGAATCTATTTGAAAGACTGATTCCTGATTACATAAAGCGGTAGCATCCAAAATTGCGGAAATGTTTAGAAAGGATGATTGCAATTGCTAAAAATGAGAGAATAAAACCAGTCAAATCCAATGAAGTTGAAATATTAATGGTTATTGTGAAGCCCTGTGGGTAGAAGTAGGGTAGTGGGATCACAGCTAAAAGATCTAGAATCAAGTTTCAGTTAAGAAAATAAAAATATTTCATCTCATACAACTGAGTGGAAAATATGCTCAACTTGCCATATAAATGCATAAATGCTTTAAAACACTCCCGAGTATCTATGTGCTTATTTAGTTTTGTCTTTTTTTTTACTGAGAAAAATAGACATTACAAAAATTTACAGGGGGGAAAAAAACGCATAAAACAGTAACAAACCACATCATTACAGAAATGAAAAAAACATTCAAATATTTGTCAAATTAACCTCTCTTAACACTACATCAATATAACATTTATGGTCAAGCTGCCATTTCCAAACCTGATTTCTTGACATCAATATTTTAATACAAAAGTATGTTAAAGAATGACCCATTTCCATACACCTTTTCCCCTAGAGTCCATTTGGTGATGGACAAAAATAAACCATGAACCAATCTTCCACATGCCAATCGCAAAACTCCCACAATTTAGTAAGCTCTTTATCCGAACATTATTTCATGTGGGAACTTGATATGAAAAATACATTTTAACATTTTGGAAAACAAGATTTGGTGGAAACAATGCTTTCGGGCACCACTGTCATAATGCTACAATTGTTACTTCCCACAAGAGCAAATACTGATATGAGGAAGATGATGAGGATGTTAGACATCTTCCAGGTTTGTCCAAGTCATCTGATTTAAACATTATCTGAGAGTAAATCTTCACCAACAAATGAGAGATTGATTGATTTCTCTTGGAAAATTGTGCCCATTATCTAGAAGGCCTTAACATTGTTTTAGAAACTCATCCTACATATTACTGTTGGTATCATAGATGACCTATTACTTTGGCCAACTCTTATAAATAATCATAAACTTTTTAAATATGATCTAATAAAAATGCAATTTTTGAAATTTTTCCTATGAATTTTGTAACTTAAAAATATAATGAAGCATTTAGTATCTGATGGTGAATACTCTTAATCTCCTTTTCAAAAGCACAAAGAATATTTCAATTCATCGATGGAGAAAAAGTCTAATGTATGTAAGTTCTGAAGGCAGTTTGTTCTAATTAAAAACAAAAATATTATAAGCAACTAATAACATTTCGTTTCACATTTTCATTACTTTTTTGCTTTTCAGAATGTTCCAGGAATATAAACTAAGAGTCCCATGCAAGAAACATAATGAATTCCAGAAATAGATTTGTTTCTTCAATGATACAATGAAATGCATGTACTTAGTGATAATCCGTTTCAGACTACAGCATAAAGCATATAGTACCATGAAATAAAAATATTTAAATAGGAAAATTATAATATCAAATTAAAACTTTAAGTGTAAAAAATATATATAATTTATCTATCATATTCAACTTTTAGACACTGTACTATACATGTAAATTTGATATAAAATCGAATTTTCAAAAAAAAAAATATTCATTTTCAACGACAAAAACATGAAGCTTTCAATTACGGATATGTAAATTTCAAATGCAGCAAAATGCATTTTATATTAGCTAAAAGACAACAACAAAAAAAAAAGAATTAGACCTGGTAATGGAAACTATTATTTGTTGAAAAACAAAACAGGTTAGAGATTGTTCTCGAAGCCCATTAGATCAAATTATATGTTTTCTCTGCTTATCATTGTAAGTATAATTGCGTTGTTGACCCATATGTACATAATTTGAGAATTTGCTAAACCTCAGCCATTTATCTTCAAAGTCAGTTCTTGCATCAAATCGTAAATGCAGAAGAATAATAAACAAATTTGCTTTAAATGGTGTAAAACACAAATTTAGTATTATATAGTTCCGATGACTGAATATAGAGAAGATGGAAAAGAGATTAGAACTGGAAAAAATGAAAGCATATTAAAATATAACATTAATGGCCAGACATTAAAATGATTGAATTTATGAATTTATTAAGTGTAGAAAAAAAGAGCAACAATAAAAAAAAAAATAACAACAAAAGAAAATTTACTTGATTTCAAAAAAAATAAAAGTCAGACTATAGTATGTAGTTACAATGCAAAAGAAAAAAATCTACCTTTTTTATTGTAATTTTTTAAAGTATTAAAGTACAATCAGTCCTCTATCGACATAAATCCAACTTTCACAACATCTGGATTTATGTAAGTAACATCTGGCATATTTAAAATGCAAAAAATAAAAAATAAAAAAATACAATAAGTCAATGTAGTCCTCGGTTCTTGTCTCCTGCTCTTTGAAAACTATTGTGATATAATATATAGTTTATTTGTCAAAAGAATTGTTTAGATTTTGTGTTATAATTAACATTAACACTGAAGAAGTTACAGTCAAAAAGTTTGAACAGAAATCGTATGTACTAGAAAGACATATTCATTACTAATACACAGTGAAATATGTAAAAAAAAAAAAAATGTAAATACTGCAGATTTGCCTTTATTACATTACATAAAATATATGATTCTCTTAAATTTAATTTTAATTACAATCTAGAAATCATTAAACAAAGGAAATATAAAATTATAAATGTCGCGATCAAAAAATTTGCAGCAAAGATCATGTGTATCTGAAAGATATATATGTGCTAAAATGTTGAAAAAAAATTTTAATACTGAAAATTTGCCTTTATTATATGTATATAATAAAAAAATAAGATTTTTATTTTCAATTACAATAAAGAAATCATTTTCTCAATTCTACTATCAATTCAAGCTGTTTCTCAAATATAATTTACTATCGAATATCACACACCCTTATGAAACATGTTATAACCAGATTGATGGCTTAAATGTTTTGCTATTAGTCATAGACAAACCCATGGTCATGATCTTGAATCTGAGTACCTAATATATATATATAACAATATTTAAAAAAAGTTTGTATTTTTCAGATCAGCATGATCTCCGCAGGATTGAGAAATTGGTGAAAGCATCAATAATGCCTGTACACAACAAATATTTAGTTAATTTTCAAATTGATATGTGAATTATATAATCCAACAACTTAATTTCCAAAATAAAATCAGTTAGTAGATTGTGATTAAAATTGAATACCTTATCATACCAACATTTGAGGCTGATATTACTGCAATTACACTGCGGGGTTGTGCAATTATTCTGGCAGTCACAGCTCTAAAAAAAAAAAAGAATAATAATGTAATATTACTTTAACTGTTGAGCCCAATGTTTGAGATTTCTTATATCCTAAAAAACATTTATAGATCGTTAAAAAAAAAAATTATTAATGCTATTATTTATAATCAAATTTTAATTTTATTTTTTTTAAAAAAAAAAAAGCTATAGAATATTGTCCAAAAAAAATTAATATATCCAGTTATATTTTATGGTACTCTAACCCGACCTGCTATGTGGCCGAAACCACTTTTAGAGTAAATAATTAAAAAAACAGATCGCTTTTTACAAAGTCATAATTTAAAAATACATCGATTCATGAAATGGTGAAATAGAATGTAAAACTATTACGTTTGACCGTATATTTAAATAGTTATGACTTATAAATTATTCACCCCTGTATATTATACGCCAGCAAAGTTTTAAGTACAATGTTCATAAACGCTAGCATGAATGCATTTAGAGGTTGCTGTTTTTCCGTGTATAGACGTGGAGAAACAGCGCCGCGTAGTGGGCTAGAATCTTGGTAGTTTCTGATAGCAGACGACACATAAGCTAGATGTGTTTACGGCAATCAGCGCCACCTAGGTTCTTGCTAGCAGACGATGTAAGCTGCCAGCTAGCTTGTGGGAGGTTCCTGTGCGTACGCATGGTGAACAGCGCCACCTAGCGGCAGGAAAAGCGTCATCTGCTTTCGAGGTCCCTACCCTGTATGTTCTGTGTGCTAACACAGAAACAGCGCCTCTAGCGGCCACATAATAAAATAATAGTATTTAAGATGATTCTGCTATGCTTCCATTACCATGACAACTCTATAGGAATAACCCAGCTTGGTAGATGTTAGTCATAGTAAGGCAATCAAAAAAAGAAAAATTACTGTAGTGCCTCCTACAAATAGGCTGAAGATGTCGATGAATGATAATGTATTATAATGGAATTTGTTTCTCGGGAAGCTAAAAAACAATGGCGGAATTAAGCTATGAACTATTGACCTTTAACTCTAGATTCCGCCATTCTCCATGGCATTAAACTTTGCAGAAACTGATTATATGACATAAAGCATTAATACCCTCTTTATTTATATAAAAATAAAACTAAGAATGTTTATATGTAATGTAATTGCTGAACCTTTATTGTAAGAGAAATATTACCTTTTAAACATTCAATATCATCATTCACAATTTGCAAATTAGCAGAATATTATTCATGTAAGAGTTACCATATGCACATTTATTAAGAAAACAATTCTTATAATGAATGTAATATCAGAAGAAATTTTAATTATTTTCACATCTTATGTAAAACTTTGGAGCTAATTTTGGAGGTAGAATAATAAAATGTGTAAGATTTGTATCTAATTTGCATGGTTCTTATAGCTGAGGATAGAATATTCTCCAGATTAAGTTCAATAAAATGGGAGAAGGGTGTAGGGAATAGGAAATGAAGATTTATGAAAAGGAAAGAATACAAAAAAATTACATGTTAATATTACTAATAAAATAGTTCAACTAGTAAATGGATTTAGATACTTGGTAGGATGAAGAAGTGAAAATGAAGTTAAAAGAAGAATAGCATTGGCAAAGTAGGCAATTATTAAAAGAAAGAAAATATTTTGGGAATTTTTGAAAAGAAAATTAAGGAAAAGATTAATTAAGAGCTATGTATAGAATATATTAGTGTGTGGTTATGAAATGTGGGCAAGGAATAAAACAATTAGGAGCAGATTGAAAGTCTTCAAGATGTGGAGATGGAGAAGAGTAAAAAAAATTAATTGGATGAATAAAATAATGAAGTTCTGGAAAGAATATTTAAAAAAAAAAAGATTAATTGAGGAAATTACAGGTAGAAAAAGAAATTGGATTGGACATATACTAAGAAATAGGAATAGTTTAATGAAGAATGTTTGGGACAGTAACGGTAAATGGAAACATGAAAAAAGGAAGGAGGGAACATTAATCTTACTGAATGATGTAAGAGATGGAAGATGTGTGATATTGAAAATCTGGGCAATAAACAGAAGAGAGAAATGGATGATGTGGTTGCGTGACTTGCTCTCTGGATCTGACCATAGGAGAAAGCACTATTGAAAGTGATGTCAAACCTTAGCATATATATGTATATAAAGATGGAAATTCTTTATGTGAAAACATGCATAATGTCAATTATGTTTCTTTTGCCATAATATGAATCAATATTTTATCGTAATACTGAAATTTACATGCAGTTCCAAACACCAAGATGGTAGAATATTGACAAACAGTTATTGTGTATTTACAATCTGAGAAAATCTGTGGGATAGTTAAAACAGATAAATATCTTTGCAAGTTTAAATGTAATAAAATATTGTTGTTTGCATTATGTTCAGGGCAAAAAAAAATATGTTACTATTAATTGTTTATATTAATAACTTAATAAATCTTACACTACTGCTGAGACATGGTAAATTAGTGTCATCAATAGCTTTAAATTTAGTTGGACTCGGAAAATCTTTTCAAGACCATTCCCAATCAGAGGTTAGTTTTCTATCTACATATGGAATTGCATATCACTGCAAATTTACACGAAGCATCTCATTTAAAAATTAGGAACAAAATAATTCAAGACTTTTATATAAATTACCTTATCATCTAAGTGGCTTTGAATTTGCACTGGATCTCTTTCTTATTGCCAGATCTTCATTTCAAAACTCCAAACTTAAGTATTTTATATATTCACAATTGATACCCAAATTCCTACCATACTTATGATAACAACAAATGAAATATTTAGGTTTATTTTCAGAATTCATGACAAATAATCCAGGCTTGGGCATCAGCTTTCTTCTATTAAAGGAAAGAGTTTTAATATAGAATATCAATTAAAGAAAAATAATAATAACTCATCAAACTACAGAGTTTGAATAGCAATTAACTTTTGTTATACCAGGAGCTTTCCATTTTTTACAATTTCAAGATAGAGGAGGATGAAAAAATAGCTGAATCAGTGAATAATTTGATCTCTCCCTGCAATTGTTTGACTTCTCCCTCCTCACATCCCAATAGTTTAATTTTTGTCATGCCTACTTAAAATGTTTCAATACAAGCATTTAAATATTTCCTTTGAACTGCATATGTATGTGTAATATTTTCTAATATCTAATAAATGCCCAATCAAAAGTTTAGCATTTTAATTCAATCAGCCTATTGGAATTCGTACAAAGAAAAGATTAAAAGATGCTCCTGAGGCTATCTTTAACATTAAAACGTTCATTTTAGCCCCACTTCAATGGGAAGAGTGAAAATTAACGTGTTCACTGACCGTAAAAATTTCACTTTTAGAAACCTCAATCAAGCCCAAAGGACTTCCTCCATGTCAGCAATTGGTAGCCTCTCACTCTTTCTGGTTTGTTTCTTTTGTTGTTTTGATTTCAATAATAAAAATGTATATTTCCCATAATGTTTTTTAGTAATATTAATTTTTGCACAAAATATTTCTAAAATATTTATTATTTTAGAAAAATAATATAATTACGTTCAGATTCTATTTATAAATCAATCACATTAAAGTTGTAATTTGTACCTGGTTAAAGAAAAATGTGCTATCTAAACAGCTACAAAATTATTTTTGTCATTTTTTTAAAATTGTAAATAATATTTTATATTTTAAATAAAAATTCATTAGTTTTGAGTAGTTGGATTAAAAATTCATTACGTTTAAAAAGTGATTTAGAATAAATTTGTTTCTGTTATCTGAAATATTTATTGTTTCTGTTAACTGAAATATTTATTAGCATTACGTATGAGTGACCAATAACAATAAAGTGACACTTCTTAGCAAACTGATTGCATCATGCATTTTACTGTTTTTCTAAAACAGTAGAACTGAAATAAATTTCAAAAACATTCTACTCATTACTATGAATTTTTTGAAATTATAATAAAAAATCATAATATGAAGTAAAACAATTCAACTTTAATAAAGTGCCATGAGTCAGAACATTTAAACAAATGATACAATGATATTAGTTATTGCATTGCTAATCTTTTAGGTTAGATACTAAGCTCACATAGTACAAATAAACACAGGGGAACTCCAGACATAACTGTGAGATTATAGCAATATATCTTTCCCAGTCAACAAATATATGCAAAGAAACAAATTTGTTTTCAATTTTTGCAAGTTTTAAAACTAAATATTATTAATTATCAATGTATTAAATTCTCGATCTTATGTGTATGTACGGCAGTGTTTTCTAACCTATTTGATGTCACAGTATCTTTGAGGAGAATACCTTGGTTTTTTTTAATTTACTTTCTAATTCATTAGTTACATGAAAGGCAGTAATGTAATAAAAAAACTAATATACTTTTTTCTACGAAATAATGTGGAAAAGCAACATGTTACTAATACATGTTCTAATGTTTTTTAATATAAATTATTGGTTTAATTTTTAATAGACATACATGAAGTTCAACCTCAAGAGAAAGAAGGCGATTTCTATCTTTGAACTTCAACATCATTACACAAGAAAATGCTTGTTCACACATATAAAACGTAGACAATTCGAGTAATTAATACATTTATTTTTTTATTTCTACATCTTGCAGTAACCCAGAATACTGTGGAACCCAAGTTGGAATTTGTTGATGTAGAAAATTTCTACTAAAAAGTATAAAAATGACAAAACAGTAACAAAGTCCTTGAATATTCCATCACATTTAATAGTGCATAAGCACTATCATTTCTAAATTTAAAAGAACTGAAAGAAAAACAATTATCTTACCATCAATTCAGCTATAGACATGTGTAAAATCACTTCAAGAATTAAGATATAGTTAATATCAATTTGAAATCTGGTTAATATACTTGTTATATTCCAAACAAAGACATTTGTTTATATATGTATATTTTAAAATTTGTTATAATGCTGAGTGGTTTATTTTAAATAGATATTTCAATTGAAAGTAATCTTTTTTTATATAATTCTAAAATAATTAACAATCATTAAAATTCATTAGGTTTTTAATAAATTTAAATATTCATCAAGTATTTATTATTATAAGTAATGTAAGTAGCAATTCTGAATTGGTTTTCATGTATTTATATTGAATCAGATGCTTTATCCATTTCAAAAGTTCCATTGTGAAATTAAAACTAACTTTCATATTTATAAAGTTTTTAAAAGAAAATTATTTAAAAGTTTTGTATGTTATAGCACACACTCATTTATATTTCAAAATTCTGTGATTTTACTTTTCCAATAGATTGTACTTTAAAATAATTTTCTTTTCTCACTTGTTTTTCTTTTCTTAAAGTAATTAAAAGAAAGCAAAGTTTTCATTGTGATCAAGTTTATTTTTATTTTTGATTGTAATCTATTGTTTAAAAAAAGGTGAGACATATTTTTGCATTTAGTTTTCTTTTATTAATTTTGAATAAGATAAGAGCCCTGGTCAGATGTTTTTGTTTAATTAAGATTAGGCGAAAGAGAGAAAGTTGCCCTGGTCAAAAACTTCTGATTAGAGATGACATGGGAGATAAAAGTTCACAAAAATAGCCCAGGATTTTTGACTTTGGATTATTCTGCTTATTCTTATTATGCTGCTTGTTATAAGTATTCTTCTGCTGAGTATTATTATTCAGTTTGCTGTTCTGAATTTTTTTGTGTATTATTCAACCGAATCGCCAAATGGGAAATTTTGCTAACTACTTAACGGTATTTGCTGCTTGCGAGACTAAGAACTAATTGCTTAGCTACTTGCTAACATAAGTAGTGGGTACTCTACAATATTGAAATAGTGACCGTCCCTCAAGAATGTTTAAATTACACACCATAAGGAACATTCTTAACAACATGCTATGTTAAATCAATACCAAGATAAATCCCAGAGTTCCATAATTGTGCCTTCAATATCATGTCCTGAAGCCTAGTCCAGAACTGATCCAAAGATTGCCTCCAGACTCCCAAACATATAAATGTAAATCAAAGCCCCTGCATGGAACTATATATAAGCCAGAACTTTGCATATCCCACTGGAAGAAATCAGCCAGACCTAACATTATGCCTTGAGGTAAAAGATTTTCATATTATAACCAGGGCTTAAATCTCATGTTTAAATTTCTGCTAAAGTCTCAGCTTAATCTTAAAAAAAAACTGTCTTTATTATAAGTTTTGAATATTCTTTTAATATTTTTAATTATTTTACATATTTTTCTTATTATTGTATATAGTGGAGTCTTAGAGAGTGTATTGTGAGTTTCTATTTTATATGCAGAGTGTTTTCCTCTTTTATATTACGAACCCTTGATAAATGAGTTGGCAGACATTCATAATTTTCTTTTAACTCACCTGTCCTTTATTTTTTTCTTTATAATTAATTTAGTCAATCCTAGTTTGCATTTCCTGCAGACCCAAAATCTTTTGGCTGGTGGTTTATGCAGTATATTGTTCTGTTTGTCCTAAATCAGAGATTTTGTTTTCTTCTATTTAAGATTACACAAAATCATAATCTTTTCTTTGGGTTTTCCTGTAGGTTTGTGATGATGGTGTTCTAGTTGTATTTTTATATTGGACTATTTCCATCATCTAATATGTGTGTTGAATGTCTTTAGAAAAGTTTAATTTTATTTAAATATTCCAAATACATGTTAGTAATATCACAGGAACAAGTTAGTATATGCACCAACTGTTAGTAATATCACAGCAAACAGGTTAGTATATGCACCAACTGTTAGTAATATCACAGCAAACAGGTTAGTATATGCACAACGTTAGAGCGTTACTTTAAAATTCAATAATCAAGAATCTAAGGACCCAGGTTCGAATCCCATGCTAGTACTGTCACTGGTCAGGCCAGCAACACCTGAAGAGGGGCGAATAATACCTCTCGAAATGTTGTGCATATACTAACCTGTTTGCTGTGATATTACTAACAGTTGGTGCATATTCTAACCTGTTCGCTGTGATATTACTAACAGTTGGTGGATATACTAACTTGTTGCTGTGATATTACTACCAATTGGTGTATATACTAACCTGTTTGCTGTGATATTACTAACAGTTGAAAGTATTTGGATTATTTAAATAAAATTAAACTTTTCTAAAGACATTCAACACACATATTAGATGATGGAAATAGTCCAATATAAAAATACAACAAGTAATCTTTTCTCATTCTATTTTGTCTTGTATTGGAATCAACCTTGGTGATCTTGAACGATGTCATTCATGAGCGGCTCTGCAGACATGGTCCTGATGTTTCTTTTTCTGGACTAAGGAAAACTCGCCTGCGCTGTTTTGTTGTATTCCCTACAAGACCCCCCCCCCTTGTTTGAAATCTTTAAATAGGGAAACTGGAATTCATTTATATAAACCGCTAGCAGAAAGATATTATAAATTCCTTTTTAATTCTTGAGTGGGTAATGAACTTATCTGCCAGAGAGACATATCCGCTGTGAAATTTAGGTCAAATTTCTATGCTTTATTTGACTATTTTTTCATAAATTTTCAAATTGTTTATAATTACTGGGGTTAATGTTTGTCTCTGTGTTCTTTTCTCGATCTCTTTCTCTCACTGGGTCTAGCTGGTGGCATTCATCATCATCAACTCTTGATCACCATAAATTAAATTTTCTACGTAGTTAGTGACATAGTGGTGCCCTCAGTGATCAAAAGAAGATAGAAGTGACTAGGACAATATATAAAACAGAAATAAGATTTTATCCATGTAAACAACAATAACCTTTGCCTAAGATGATACCAAGAAACTATCGATTACTACTAATTGACAATCTCCCTGAGGTTAAATAAGTTTTCTCCATTACCTATAATAGCTCTTTTGTTGAGGTTTATTGCTGAAGTAAAAGGAGATAATGGGAAAAACTTATTTAGCCTCGGGGAGATTGACAATTAATAGTAATTGATAGTGTCCTGGTGACAGCACAGAAAAAATTATCTCTGTTTACATGGATAAAAATCTCATTTCTTTTCTTTATTAGAATAACAATCTACGAGAAATATATATATGAAAACTAGATATTCAACATAAATGTTCATATATAAGAGATGTAATCAATATCCAGATTCTCGTTTCAGTTTAATTTTGCCTTCGTTGAAATGAAAAGAACTCTGAGGAAAGAACTGCATTTAATCAAAGGCATTTTCATTTTACTATAGTAGACAAGATGCATATTCAATATCCTAAGAATTGGAATGCATATTTTCTCTGACCACACATATTTAAGCAATTCTTCATCCATATCTTTTACCTGTCACACAATTTTTTACCTAGTAGTTTCTTTTCTTTAATGAAAATAATTTGTCAACAAACTAATAGTTTCAAAAGAATTGCTATCTAGAATCCTTCGCTCTATAAAGCTACAAGTGAGGACAAATGCTAAAAAAATATATATAAAAAATTTCTAAAAGTGAGCAATCAAACTATTTTCCTATATAAATCATTGTGTTTTTACACAATCTTTATTCTAATCATAATACATATATATAATGAATTACAAAATATATAGATCATTTATGTGTCTTTACAAAAACTGCTACATTTCCATCTAATGATCACTATTTCATGTTTAACTAGAATGGTTATGGACTATTTATTTGAAAGAGAGATCCTAAACCTGCTGTTTGTGACTAGAAAATATTTTCAAGGTTTATCTGGCCTAAATTTGAAACCAGATTGTGGAAATGGCATACTATGACAAGAGACACTCCTTTTAGTTTACAATTATGTAATAACCATGTAATCAATTTACTGCAGGATACTGAAGATCACTAACTTCATCAATTTCAAATTATGTCCTATGATATTCATCAAAACCACATGCCAAAAAACTTAACTATTTCATTACTATTTCTACGAGCTACATTTTAACAGCCTCTAGTGGCAGTCTTGGTTATATTTACAAGATGTTATTTATTACAAAAACAAAACATCCTAAAAGATATTTTAACCATGCAAATATAGGGGGGAAAGTATTAAATTGAAATATATAAGAATGGTAACATTTTTCTTATTGGATGATTGCCATATTGCTAATTTATAAAAAAAATTAAAAGAATTATTTATTATTTGAATTTAATTTCTAGATTCTGAACAAATTATTCCTAAGGCATCATAAAGCAACAAAATTCTGTTTTAAAATTTTAAATTACACTTATAATTATTAAAATATCACAAAAAATTTCTGCTCAGCTATTCACGAAAGCATTTCTTTTTCAGTGAATCATAATTCCCACCTTATTGTAATTATTGTTCACTTGATTTTTCTTCTTAAAATAAAAAAACTTTTTCAAATAAAATCTAATTGTAATCATGAATATTTCTGGTTTAAAATAAGTATTATTTTGAAAATTTATTGCAAAAATAATCAGAAATATATACAATTTTTCTTTCCAAAGTTACAAAAAAAAAAATGCTTGCCAATACTCTTGCGGGTACTCTCAAAACCAGAGAACAAAGCTTCTACTAATCAGTGATGGTTGACATCTTCTTTGTATTGTTCTTTGCATGATGCTGATATATTTTCAGCTGTTAACAGGATATAACTCCTCTTATTTCAAAAGGCCCTAGTGAAAACTTTTTCCATATTTGAACATTTTATTTTTACAATTGATAATCTTTACATTATTTATTACATATGTAAGCTTTCAAACAAAAAGTTAATATTTGAACTTTATAAAATAGGAAAAATTAAATACCAAAAAAAGTTTGTAATTATAATAATGGTGCTTGACATTATTGGATGTAATTTATATATTTAAAATGTGAGTAGAATAAAATATTAGATATTTGAATTCCATTATCATTAAAATTAAACATTTAATTTATTGTTATTAAAATTTTAAAACAAATTTTTTTACCAATATTGACAAAAAACACTAATGTTGTACTGGTCAGAGGGTATTCATTTATTATTTAACACTCGCAAAGCATTTGCACAATTGGCTTGAAAGGCCGATATGAATGTAATTACAATTATATACAGACGCTATAAAAATAAATGCTTATTTATATAATGTTACCTTGTAAAAATTGTTTCTACTTTCCCATAATAAATTTTTTATAACTTGCCTTCTTAAAAATAAATATTTTCAACTAAAACATAATCGTAGTTATGTAGATTTTTGGTTTAGAATAAGCATTATATATATATAAAAAAAAGTATAAATAACCTTTAATATGTAAACCAATTACTGAAAATTACAATTTTGCTTTTCAAAAATTAAAAAGTGATAATTATGCCAGAGGCAAAATATGCCACCAAACAGAAATTGCCATTTCTATTGATATCAAAATGGGATAGGTCTGGTTTCTTCGTTATACAAATTATATATTGTAATTTTCTAAAGGTCCATCCTGATGCTGTCATTTTCAGATTTTTTTTTCAACAAATAATTTTAAATCATTTTCACAGTAATATTAAACTGTGCACAGTAATTTAAAGTTATAAATAGGCTCACAACAACAAAGAAAGGATATAGCGATCACAGAAACATATAGCAAAAACTGTACTGTTGCCAAGATTCTAATGGGATGTATTAAATAATGCAAAACTAGTAAAATAGAACTATAATAGCCATAAGAGAATGAACAAAAGCCAAAAGCAACAGCATCACCATCAAAACATTCTTCAAAAATGCTGCAGTCTATAGAGGACACATTATTGATCACATTGCTCAAATTAGACAATTTAGTGAAATTAAATAAATATCTGACTCTTCTCTCGAAACATTAGACTATTACTAATAGTAGAAAGTAAAAAAATAAAATCTAAATTTTGTTACTATAACTACATGAAAAGATAAAACTTCTGTGAACATTTTATTGAAATAGCACATTTACATATGTATTTAATCAGCGTGTGTTCACTTATTACATTCAAAAAAAATAGAAGTAATAAAAAAACTTGTAGTAACATATTAGTTTGTTTTTTTTAAAATAAAATGAACAAAAAAAGTGTTAGTACTTTCGTCACAGTGAAATACATTTAGACAATATCCGTTTGTTTCAATAACTTTTTACTCTTATGGAAATGTAATAATATACTCAGAATTTTCTAGTTATTTAGATATTATTGAGGCCATATTGACTTCAGAATCGACACAGACATCTTTAATTATCATTACCCATTAAGATTCTTGGATTAAACTCTTCAAATTTTATGCTTTTTCATATAATACAATGTTTTATAGTTCTTTTTTTTTCTACTATTATTAAATTGATAAGTTTTTATTTTATGATTTAAACAAAATATTATATTAATTTTCTTAAATTTTGTTAAAATTCTATCTTTAGAAAACATAAAACTTTTGGAAGGATAAAAAAATTGTAGAATAAAATGTGTGTTAAACTTAACTCCAAAAAACATTATTAGTAAATGATCACATATGGGGTTCCAAAATAAAATAAAAAAGATTGCTGCCATATTGGAAAATTTATTAATTTATGAATTTTAGTATTTCTACTTATTTGTTTGTTTACGTTTAATTTTGCATAGTGTATAATAGAAATAATCAAACTCACAACATTCTTGCTCAAATATGTTACTCTAAAATATTGTAAACCAACTCATAACGAGTCATTTGTAATAAACTTGCAAATACAATTTTACCTTTCATTCACCAATGCCCATTCATTCAATCTGATAAAAGGAGAATTCCTTTCATCTGACCTCCAACCATATATACTGCAAGTAAATTGATATCCGAAAAAGCAGAAACTTATTATTAGAAGTGATCTTCGTTCACAATATATACAATTGGAGCTCAGAAGTAAAAGAATTCTTTTATCAGACTGAATGATTGGGCATTGATAAATAAAAGGTGAAATTGTATTTGCAAGTTTATTATTACGAGTTTCATTACAAATACTTCAGAATAACATATTTGAATGAGAATGTTTTGAGATTGATTATATTCCTACACATTACATATTTAACCAGTGGTAAAAAATTATTTATATGCTGTTAAAATTAGTAAGAGAAATAGTTGATACAGCACACACCATGGTTTCACTATATACAAATATCTTTAAAGCAATCCCAAATTGGTTTCAAGGTATGAAGATGTTAATACACTGAGTGCTTTTGTATATATTACATTTAAATAGATAATGCAACATTAAACACATTATGCAAAGTAGATGTAAATTATAAACCAATTTATAATTCTACACAAACTTTACTATTTATTATTATACATTTCAGATTACTGTAAAGTTGCTAATGAGATTATAATTGTTGATACTTTACAAAATATTTGAGAAAATATGAGCAGCAGCTTGTCAATATCCCTAGATAAAACAAACGAATAACTTCATGATTTTTATATTTCAAATTCAGATCACAATTCAAGCATGACTGGCAAAACTTTCAACCTCTATCATACCTGTTGCTGACTATGTTTAGTCAAAAATGCACAGATACCATGAGAATTGTTATTTTACACTGGATAATAGTTGATATTCTTAACGTGTATGTGCGCAACCCAATGCATTATATTATCCATATCAATTGTTTTCATATATGCAAGACACTTATGCATCATACAAAAATTTAAACAATATATATTTCACAATTTATTCTGCATTTACTTCAATTACTGTCAAAAAAATTGATAGTCACTACTTTTTCTCATTACATTTATATACATAGATATAAAACACAATAAAAATTTATGCCAATTATAAAATTTTATTAAAAAAATTTCCCAACTATAGTATATTATATATGGCTTTTTAAATTTTACTTTTAAAGTATTTAATAAAAAGGTTTATAAAATAGATTGTATAAAATAGATAATTGTATGAATATATATAAAATATCACTAAATCAATTAACAATTGGTCAATTAAAAATAAATGGAAAATTATGTAATCTTATCTCTTTATACGAAATGTATTAATTAATAAATGATGCTGCTATGTATGTAATGACAAATTAACGATTGTAACAGATTATACCCCAATTTAGGAGACATAAATTACTTGCTGAAAAATACTTTTTTGTTTTATTAAAAAATATATCTTAATCGTCATTTATATAAAAATACTTTATATTATTTATTTTTTACAATGAACTAAATAATAACTTTAGTCACACAAAATCACATGGCAAGACTATAGAAATATTTCAATACAGACAAGATAGAAATAGAAACTCTACGATTAAGAAAATTACCCAGGAAAAATTATTTTATACATAACAAAAAACAAATTAAAATTAATACAGCCAAGCAATTAAGGTAAAAACCAAAATGCAAAACAACACCAAAAGCAGTCAATAATTTTTGTTTAAAACAAATATTTCAAAACTCGTAGTTATAGTAATTATTAAAACAAATCAAAATATAAATGTGGCTGGTGCCTAATAAAATTAAAGTGTGGAGAATGTACAGCCATTCACAAAAATGTAAATTAACTAAGGATCCCTGTTAGCAAGCAATTGTAAAAAACGATGTATAAATACATATTTTCCGTTTTTAAAAACAAGTTAATCAAATTTATAAATAGACTTTTTGAAAATAAAATCACAGTATAGTAGTCCCCTGGTATCCATGGCAAATGGTTAGAAGGCATAAGCAGATGATGGTAAAACTTATGTAATAATATACATTTTAAACATACATATACATAACAAAAACATGCATGAGTTTATACATATGGTATATGTATTATGAATATAAAAAAATTACATTGAAGAAAATACATATTTTTTTTAGCAATTTCTAAATTTTTTATATATTTTATTTATTATTTTTTGCTATTGCAGACAGCTGAAATTGTAATTATGAAAAAAGCAAGTAAAGCAAAATAGTATACTTAAATAAAAAGAACTATCTTAGATTATAAACCCTAACTTTTCAGAATTACACACATAAAAAAATATAAATGACTCCCAAAATACATTTTAACATAAATCACAAAATACTTTAGAATATGGATTAAAGAAATAATTAAATGTTGATATAGTTAATCTTAAATATAAAATTAAAGTAAATATGTGAATTAAAGATATATAAACATTTGTAACTTAAAGAATAAATACTGAAAGATATTCAAAAAGTTATTATCTACGAATAGCTGCTGATAAATAGCTACCTGAAGTTTAGACCCATTCACAATATCATAATGACTTACTAATTCTTTGTTTATTCTTTTATTCATTAAAATATGGTGTAGATATTAAAAATATAACCAATGACAGAAAAAAATACATCATCTCACTAATATAACTTTCTCCAATTTTTCTTAATTTTTTATATCACACATAAACAGTTTTTACATTCAATTTTATTAATATTATATACAATAGTAGATTATAGATCTCGAACTGGATAAAATATTACTCTGTAAATGATTTTTGCCAAATAAAAATTTATTTTAAAACTAAAATAAAAAATATAATGATATAAATATTATTTATTATTACAAATATCAAATGCAAAAACAAAAAGATAATCTTTTGGATATAAAAAAAAATAGAAACTTACTTGTAAACTTGTAATGAGATTATTAATATTCATGGGTGTGGTTTCGCAGTTTTCAATAATATACAAATAGTCTTCCGGTAAAAGCTCATCATCATAATTGTTAACACATTCGATTGGGTGAATTTCTTTGCCCATGGATATATCTCTATAAAAGATTTTCAGTTTAATACTTAAATATACATAAAGTAGTGAAGCTACAAAAAATATCAACAAAATGAAAATTTTATGGAAATATATTTCTATAGCCAGCAGTTGTGTTTCATGGTGAGGTCTATTACAATCATTACAAATATATAAAACACTGTGCATAAATTAATATGACAAATATTTTATGAGTACACAGCTGGCGTGTTATGTTATGTTTATGTATGTTCAAATTTTGTAGATCTGATGAAAACTGCATGGTACAGTCGAAACTGGATAATAAAAGTTTTTTTGCTAAAAAGTGAAACTGTAAGATTTTTGAAATTCAATATTATATGTTATGTTATTATTAGTCTAAGTGCCATTGACTATTAAGCGTTAATGTGATGTGCAATACTTTCTTCACATACAGTTGTTTATTATCTATTCCACATACACACTATAAAATTTCATATAAAAAGAAAGTATGCAAAGTTTCACTCGCATGTTTCTTAAAATGTAAGCACAATAATCAATGCAATGAGCATACTTATATTCATATCAATATAGGGACAGAAAAAAAATGTTTGCTCATGTTATAGCACAGTATAAAGAATGATATAATCTATATTACTACACTAATCTTATGCTTAACATACGATATACAAAGTTTATCAAAGATGGTTCTAATGCTGTTCAGTATCTAATTTAATT
Source organism: Epiperipatus broadwayi (assembly GCA_028023455.1). Taxonomy (NCBI): domain Eukaryota; kingdom Metazoa; phylum Onychophora; class Udeonychophora; order Euonychophora; family Peripatidae; genus Epiperipatus; species Epiperipatus broadwayi. The sequence goes on from JAQFVV010013860.1 coordinate 52,873, forward strand.
GACTGGTATAAGAACAGTTTTCTAAACGAAGACACCATATAAGGAAATCCTTAATTTGTTTGAAAATACCAATTATATAGCATAACACTCAATGGTTAACAAGAATATTTTTTTTTATATTACTCAGCTGTCTACTATAACGATTTGAGCTGTCAATAGCCAATAAACAGTATAGTGCTTTAATATCCTCATCCCTAAAACAGTTTCTGCCTTTATTAAAGAGAACTAAGGATTCAAAGCTGGAATTAATGCACATATGTATCTAGTAGCCATCTTTTATTCCTTCATAAAATTCAAGCTAAGAGTCTGAAATTAAAAAAAAGAAATCTTCGATTTTGAACCCAAGACAACTTGCCTAGTTATATAAATCTAACACTGAATCAGTTTCTATATAATTTAGATATATCAATTTTATGCCAACTGAAGATCTCCATCCACACTTTGCCTAGGAAGGTTGTGAGATATTGTTATTGCTATTAAATTCCAGTTTTATTCACACATCTGTGCATTTTAAATTCATACCAATATCTGTTTCTAATTGAGAAATGGTTATGGTAATTTATGTTATAAAAAAGCAGTTGATTTTGGATGACTACAATTGAATAGACACATTACAAATTAAGCCGCATAAAACAACACACGGGTCTGTATAGAAAAGGACTAAGAATATAAACAGAATATACCATAATCCTCTACTGAAAGCATACCAAAAACATTTGGCTTTTCTTATCAATCACACATTTCTTTACCAAATATAAATAATTACAGATTATGACTAATCAAATGAGATTGTTGAAAATTTGCATAACTTCAAGAGAATGCTAGTTTAAAATACGTTGGAAGGCATGGTTGTATCCAAGGTCGAGCAACATATTTTTTTTTAAATATGCTAGTAAAAATAACTATAAAATACTTGCATTTTTAATTAAGCTATATCTCCACTAATAAACAAGGAGATCTCTAATTTGGAATACAATTCTTTGATTAGATTCTAAGATTCACTATATCAAACTGGTATAAATGAATAGTTCAAAAAGTTATCAAACAAAGTGGAATCAATGATGTAGTCAATTTAATCTTTACACTTGACATCAAAGTGGTAATGCATTGCCACAAAAGAAATATCTGCTTCATATTTTCATGGAAGAAAAATAATCCACCTCAAAAATGAAATCCCTATCATAAATTTTTTGCAAAAAAATTATATTAACCCATAATATTTTAACCTGCTCATTGTTCTTTGTGTGAAAAATCTAATCTAATCAATCAACCATTTCTTTGTTTACAAATCCCTTAACCATGGTCAGTGGTTGGGGGGGTTTCCTGACAGAGATATTTTAAATGCTTTCTCTGGCTAAGCATTTATCACAAAGCTTGTTGAGCAATTGGCAATGCTCATTGTTTATATCTTACAAGCTTAAGAGAATGGGATCATGTGATCTATGACTATTTTTTTTCCTGTACTATTTCTTTAGATTCCAGCTTTCCTATCAAAGTAGTGGAAATTCCACAGATTGAGAAATTCTGGTCGTTCTTTTTAAAGATAAATACGCATGAGTTCAACAACCTTGCCAAATCTTTTATTACAACATCTCTCTGTCCAGGATAAATCTGAAACCACTCCCTTCACTAATGGAGTATTTAATGCTGATGAATGATCCAATAACTCAAAACAGTTTATGATTCTACATTTTCATCATCAGTTTTGAAATTAATTGCTATCTCTGAAATCTTTGTCTCCATATTCATCTTGTTACATTTTTTTAACTCTTTAGTAAGTGTCTGCAGATGTTAATTATATGTGACTTCTATCAACCTTGAATCAACATACATTCACCTTTTTTCACTTTGGCTTTACTCTTTACATATTCAATAAAAAAGTTGACCTAATTAATACAGAGACAATAAGTAGCCTTACTTAATCCTTTCATCAATATAAAACTAGTCTGCAGCTTGTAGACAAATACATGATTTCTCGCAAGAATAATGGAATGTTGGTGCACACTTGTTTTGCTTATGAACATTCCATAATTCAATATACATAACTGAATCAAAACTGTCATTATAGTCATATAAACTTTTCAGTATAGGCTAATTGTTTCAATTAAGCAGTTTAATTAAACCAGCTTATATATCTAGAGATCCTCTTTCAATGTAAAGCTCGATAATCTATACAAAATGACCTCATTGCAAATATTCATACATGGTAAAAAAATATTTTCATATTCTATTAAACCTTTCTTTAATATAAGAAGTTAAATTGACTTCTTTCAATTTGTAGGCTAATTCCAGATTAAACTGCATGATTTGGTCAATACTTTTATTAATTACTAAATCAATCATTTACTTTATTTTCCTGTAATATCTTATATAAATGCAATTTATCCATTTTACTTTGAACACTTTTTAGCAAAAACCTTTTATTGTACATATATGCATATGCAATCTTATGTTTCGACTGTCCTGCAGTCTTCTTCAGAGCTATGCTATAATTACAAATAAAATAAATAATTATAAAAATAATGCCATAAAAAGTGTAAATAATAAACAACAAAAAAACAAAAAAAAACAACGTAAAATAAAATAATCCAGTTTAAAATAAAATATACAACATAAAATAAATATAAATTATACATGCATTCATGAACAAATATAACTTTATCTTTCTTATTGCATTATTAATATCATCTATAACTGTCGATAGCGGGTTGTAAAAATCATTGTAAAAGTAATAAAGAATATAAATGATATTAACATTATATTCATGAACATCTATTAGATAATTTAAATATATTGTATCTTTTTATTACAACGTAAAATAAAATAATCCAGTTTAAAATAAAATATACAACATAAAATAAATATAAATTATACATACATTCATGAACAAATATAACTTTATCTTTCTTATTGCATTATTAATATCATCTATAACTGTCGATAGCGGGTTGTAAAAATCTTTGTAAAAGTAATAAAGAATATAAATGATATTAACATTATATTCATGAACATCTATTAGATAATTTAAATATATTGTATCTTTTTATTATTGTTAATGATCCTCTAGTTATTTCTATTCCTTATAAACTTAAATTTTAATATCCCCACATTAATAAAATACTTATTATTTTATTTACTTCTCAGTTTAGTCTTAATTCAGTTACTAATATTATTTTTAATTTTAAATTATATAATATCTATTATTTTCTTATTCACTCTTCTGCTACCAATAATATTTTATATTTATCTTCTTTTTTTAATATCTAAACACCATAAACATTATTATCAAAGAAAGAGATTTGAAGTTAGCTCCTCACCTAATAGTAAATTCCACATGGAATCTTATTAATATTGGACATTAAGTAATTTAATGGTTTATAAATGTATTGCCAAATTTAATGTTATTTTATAATTTTTTCTTTATTGTAAACATAGTTGAATAAACCTGTTTTTGATACTAACATTATAATCCCTTTTTAACTTATCCATTCCTATTTTATTTTTTTGTTATGTTTATTGTTAATATTTTTATGGTATTATTTACAGTATAGTTATTTTCATTTGTAATTTTTTTAAAATACAAGTATGTTGTATATGTTGAACTTAATGTAATTGAAAGGGATTTGAAATCAGACTTTCAAACTCTGTACAGCTATCCACTCCATCCTATACAACTGATGCACATGACCACATATATGTAAAAAAGATAAATAGAACTCCCATATATGTATTTCGTGCTGAACCAGCACTCATCAGTTGGCCCAGATCATAATCTCCCACAAATAATATAAATAATCAGTGCTCGGTTTATATTAAGATTGTACAGGATGGAGTGGATAGCTGTAGGGAGCTTGAAAGTCTGAGTTCAAATCTCTTTTAATTACATTTATTTGTAATTATATCATAACTCTGAAGAAGATTGCAGGACAGTCGAAACATAAGATTGCAAGTAATTTTTTGCTAGGTGTTCAAAATAAAGTGGATAAATTGCATTTTTATTAATTTTTCTTCAATTTTCTACAAAATTTCTAATACAAATGTTAACAATGGTAGTGTCCTTAATTATTGGAAGCAATGCAAATGGTAGATGGATCTTGCTTACAACTGCTTAGAATGCTTCTATCTTCAGACCTACATTAGAAAAATCTTGATTAAGGCATTAAAAAAAAACTTTAGTCAACATATATACACAGTATCCCCTAGTAAAAAGATGAGCGATTCTCTCTCCAAATGTTTTGCAATGGTTATATAATGACATAGTTTAATTATTCATCACAAAAATTATAGAGAGCTAGAAAAGTGAATTATGAATTACAACATGAAATGTAACAATGTATTTTCTAAGTTTATAGATCAACTTCAATACTCTTCCCGGCCATCGTGAAATCGTGGAAATCATTTGAAAACATTCTTCAATTCATAGCTTCACTGTCAGATATGGTTTAAATCATTTCCTACATTTCAGTAGAAGTTTTGTTAATTTATAACAACATTTAAAGTTAATCCTTCAAGAGTTAAAATGGGAAATATATTGTTGCATTTCATATTGTAAATTATAATCCACATACATGCTAGCACCATAGTATTTTTGAGTTAAATAACTAAACTATGTTGCTATGTTACACATGTTGACTCACATATGGTGTTGCGGGCAACTTGAAGAATCTGCCAATATTCAACTTTTCACTGGGACATGGTATATTTGTTTCATTTCTGCTTCATTTAGATTAAAATCCATTAATCTATTAATTTCAGTTTTGTTCTGCTTGCTATCATTTTCAATACTTTTGGAAACATTGTTACAGATTTAAAATAATTGTAACATTCAAATATCAGCCTTTCAAGCTAATTGAGCACGTGCCTTTTGAGAGTGTTAAATAAATGAATACTTTCCTCTTCAATCCAAGATATAGTATTTATGCAGGAATAAAAAGGATCCTCTTATTCCCACGACTCAAATTCTTTTATATGAGCAAATCTGAAGAACTGTTGAGGAGAGCGTGAGTAGAATTCTCACTTTAAATTACTATTTACGATGTTTTTTGGTGAATGACGTCTGTGAAATTGCTTAGAATTTACTAAACATCATTCTTACTGAAACTTAATTATGAGTAAATAAGCAATTATTTTATTTAGCGCCGTGTTTACAATTATATTACATTCAAATATCAGCCTTTCAAGCTAATTGAGCACGCGCCATTTGAGAATGTTAAATACATGAATACTTTCTTCTTATTCCTGCATAAATACTATATCTTGGATTGAAGAGGAAAGTATTCTCATTTATTTAACACTCTCAAAAAGCACATGCTCAATTAGCTTGAAAGGCTGATATTTGAATGTAATATAATTGTAAATACGGCGCTAGATCAAATAATTGTTTATTTATTAATAATTGTAACAAAAATTTCTCATATTAGTTCATTAACCTATTTTATTTTTAAAAGTAATATAAAAACAGTAAACACAATAGTTAATGTTTCTTACTGGGCTTTAAAATGAATTCACTTCTATTATAAATTTGAAGCAAAAATATAGGTAGAAAAAAATCAAGTTATTATATAAATACAAATAGCAAATTAATTTATATGATTTTTTTTTTAAACAGCAACTATAAAAATCAAATTGAAATTCACCTGTGTAATAAATTATCCTTCGGTCGAAAAGAACGAATCGTCAAACTTTTCAATTTGTAATTAACTTGAAGTGCTAACCAGACTGCAGAATGCTGATCCGGGCAACACTAATAAAAAATAAAAAAAAAACATTATTAGTCATAAAAAGTTGGACAATAATGCAAATATTAATAAATAAATCTTTTAAAAAAACTAGTCACAAAAAAAATAAATTTTATACTCGCTTTTGATAAGTAATAATTTTTTTTTTACTTTTTTTCCATAAGAATGTAAGAAAATTAAAATCATAAAATGTAAATTGAAACATATTTTTTTTAAATTAAAAATTACTTATAAAATTTGAACCCTAGCAGAAAAAATGATATTTTTGAAAAATAATGTCAAAGGTTAAATAAGATAACGCCAAAACAGTTTAGAACAACAATAGAGAAATAATCTTGAAAGGATACATTTTCTAGATTGCGGTTTAATATTATATAATCTTTAGAGCAATTAACCAATGTGTTAATTTTCATTTTTTAAATATATATATATATATATTGATAACATTCACAAATTTCTTTGTATTCAAGTGAACAGAACTTGATGAAAGATTATTTTGAGGATATTATACATTATGGAAGAAAAACAATTAGGTGCTGCAGAACAGAATATTACTATAAATTAACATTGGAAATTAACTCAAATTACAGAGACTTAGGAAAGTTTTGTTTTTTTTTTCCATTTATATTTCTAAACTGCAGAGAATTTTCAATTAATATCAATTCTCTGAAGGGAAAAGACTTCTCCAAGTTTAATCCAGTTCTTCAAATCCATAGATTTTATTCGTAATAAATTTTCTTATTACAGCTTTATTGAACACTTTACAATGCAATCTATAAAATTTATTCCTTCTTGCTTCAAGTTTCTACTGCCCAGAAATCATAATCAAAACTAAATATTCAAATACATATAATCATATAATTAGCACTTATCTATATATACTTATTTGTATATAATTATAAAAAACAATATATAGAATATCCTATTAAAACATCACATGACAATCATTTCTTTATAGTTAATTAAAAAGATAAAAGACTGCTGCTGAAGGGTTGCATTAGTTTCAAAGATATAGGAACACAGCTCTCAGATCCAAAGCTCCATATTGATGAAGGCCATAAGCTGGAAGCTTATCTGGAAATATTGGATAAGGCACTACATAGGCATTTTGATGCACAAATCTTCTAGCATCTATTGATTACTATGGCTTACACTGGGTGACATTACTGTTTGGGAAGAATTGCTACTGTTTTATAAATGTCGTCTTTTATTATGGATTTTAAAAAATATATATTTTTCAATGAATCCAGTAAATATATATCCTTACACAATTTAAATAATTTTATAAATATTAATCTTTTATCTTATTATTAGTTTTGATTGATTTCTTTTGTATATTGTTTTATATTTTTATTAATTAGAATATATGTATATAGCATATGTAGTCAACCCTTTGCCCATGACCCAATCATTTAAAAAATACATTTTAAACATCATTTCTTAACTTTTTTTAAAATATGCAAAGATAATTAAAAACTAAATATTGAAAATAAAAGGTAACAGTATGAATACTGAACCCCACCGCTTGATGGCGTCGTTTTTCACAAAACGCACGTCAATATACCATTTTAGTTGCCTTAATTTAAGGCTGACACTACAATAGGTGTTTTCTGAGCCGTAACAGGTCGCCTGAGAGCAATGTATTCTACGATTACATAACAAAATACTAAAGGCCATTGCAGTGCAACAGTATTCATCAAGTGAGGGCTCTTGAACTCTCACTACGGTCTGATTTAATGGCGTCCGTATTTGAAAAAGATGAAACTCTGCAAAAATTCATTGTCGGAAATTTTTTAGAAAGTGTAGTGGAATTAGTATTCCATATTAAGAATTGTCATGTCGCCTGCATGCTTCCGTATGCTTTTGAATTGCACACAACTTGAAAAGATTCTTCTTTTCAGCAGAGTTGTTTCCGATTTCGCATGCAAAGGCCCGTTTACGCGTAAATCGGTGCGAGAACTATAAGGAAAGTTGGTTCAAGGGCTCCAAAATCCCGTTACTTACAGCATTGAGGCTTCCCTGTTATTTTATTTGCGTGTTACTTTTCTTACAGCTTTGAGGCTGCCCTGTTATTTTATTTGTATGTTACTTTTTGGCAGTTTTTGTTTATGCCCCCAAAAATGTTTTTTTTTTTTTGTAACTTGTTTACTTCACAACTTGTCCAAAGTTTCGTTTATTTTTGATTCAATAAATTATTTTATGAGAAACTGTTGTTTTTTGTTGTTGTTCACATGATTAGAAAGTAGGTAGGTAATATTTGATAAGTTTCATTAACAGTTAATTAAAGTAGGTAATATTTTATTATACCAAAATGAAAAAAGAGGCCCCACCCCAAATATATATATAAAATAATAATAAAGAACTGTGTGGTAACATAATAAAATGTTCAAAAAGAAAACCCAAAAAGAAGTCGATAATTAAAAATCAAAACCAACCTTCCCTGCCATCCCACCTCCCCTGGCTTAAAAAAAAATGTGTTCTTTAAAAAAGAACTGTTTATGTCTTTTTTAAAATTAAAAGCCCAAAAATTAAGGGAGAACTTTTCGCTATCATATAATACAGCTTTCTGTAGCATAAAGATTTGAAACAAAAAAATAGAAAATCCTCGTAATAAATTAACAAAAAAAAAGACGACAATTCAAAATCAAAACAACCCCTCTCCCCTCCACCCTCTAAAAAAACTAAGTGTTGGTTTATTCAAAAGTACGGAATTGTTGAAGTCTTTCAGCAAATCAAAACATCAACAAAAAAAAAAGAAGTTAAGTTCAAAGCAAACAACCAACCCCCCCCCCTCCACCATCTAAACCCAACAAAGTATTTGTTACTGTATTTTTGTGTAAACAAATCAATGGAGTGTTAATCGATAATTTCAAAGCAAACCAACACCCCTAACACCACAAAGTGTTTGTATCTTAAAAAAAAACAAATAAAAAAAACGGGTGGAAAAAAAACTTGGATTTACCGTAAGTAATATTATGTAAAGAAATCAACAGACAGTTAGTCGATAATTTAAAAACAAACCAACACCCCTAGACCATCTAAAAACAAAGTATTTGTTTATTAAAAAATGAAGAAAAAAAACCCAGGTGGAATAAAAAAAAAACTTTGGTGGTTTACCGTAATATTAAGTAAACCAAACAGACGGGCTGACGACGAAAAAAAAAATTAAACATCGGTTGAAAAAAAAAATATTTTACTGTAATATTATGTAAACAAACAGACAGCCCATGAATCGGTATATTGATGGGCATTGGGTGAAAAAGAGTGCCATCAAACGGTAGGGTTCAGTATTCATAGTATTACCAAATAAAAATATAAAAACATCACTATTACTATACAATCAAATATTGATTATATATATATATTATGACTTAGTTATTAAATAAGTATTAAAAAAATTAAATAATTAAGTAGTGCAAATATTTAATATTTAAAACAATCAATTTTGTCTTAAATTGATTATTTTTAGTTTTATATTGAAGCGGTCTAATCTATTGCACATATTTTGCTTCACTGTCTAGTGATGTTCGAAACCTTCAAACAAGGGTTCAAACTCAGTTGTGTAGTAATAAATCACTAGGTAGTGCAGGCATACATATGTACGTGATTATTTTCACCTTTTATTAGTTAAGCATTATCCTCATTTAATAATTTAATTTAATTATAAAGTATATAAATTTCCATCATGGTAAATAATCATGCATGTGTGTGTGTGTAACAGATAAACAGGTATAATAATGTTATTAAATGTGTTCAGGTTACATATATATTTTTATTCATGTATTATTTAATTTGAGAGAAAGTTCTAGAGAGTAACTAAAAATTTGCAAACAAAAGATGTGCCTTATATGAATTTTAAAAAAAAGCTTTTGTTGGCATAGATTTATTTTAAAAGATTTACGTTATTTAACATTTATCCTGCGGGTCTATTTCCAACTCAAAATAGACTGAACGATGCTCTCTCGAACTTATATCTGTTCATATTTTAAAATCAAGGTATAACAGTTGACCGTTAACGGACATCAGGGGATTACCAGAGGCAGTTTCAGTGTGTATAAATACAGTCAAATTTTCTATATAGAACACTCTGCATTTGATTTTTAGAAGGCGTTGCCGGACGAATCTACGTCACTCAAAATTTTAACATTATGAATAGTGAGTAGAAAAGAAATTTGCTTCCCTGATCTTTCCAAGATCAGATCCATGCTGCTATACTCTTATGCCATAGCCACGTAAATACTGCCTAAATGAACTCTCAAATAAACTAGGAAAGGATGCCAGCCACTATTTTCCCAAAAATCTGCCTTATTGACTGTATTTCTCCAAAATGATATCCACATACGCATATACGGCCATCAAGTCTTCAACAACTAAAGGTAATTCTCCTCCGCAATATGAACTTTAAAACCTCCATCTAAAAGTTTTTAATATTCTTAAAAATGTAAATTTTCAACCTCCAGCTATGTAAAGTTATTTTCGTTTAAATTGTATCTTTATAAAACTTCCATTTATGTAATGTCTCTGTTATTTAAAATGTAGTCTGCCTATTTCACAATCGGCAATACAAAGCCGATTATTAATTTTCTTAGAATAATGACCTTTTAGCATGAATCTAATTTTTATTTTCTAAACTCGTTTGTTGGGTTTCACTCTTGCTGTCCTATTATTTTTAAATGCGGCAACTTCTATTTGATTTTATTTAATCATATATACTTTAATATGCTAATAATTCAACCTGGCGAACCGATCTTGTCTTATTTTGCTATTCCACTATTTTGGAATCTTAAATCAGTAAACGTAAGCTTTCTTACTAAATTCTAAAGTTCGCCCGGTTGAATAATATTCCTGAATTGTTTTGTATTTCATGATATACTATCCATTACCATTTAAAGATATCATTTTACTCATATTTTAGCGCTATTGATTTAGGAAATTTAATATATAGTAAATTAAAGTTCATGACCTTACCTTTAGCTAGTAATTAATTATTTGATTAGCCTGCCATCTAACGATGATTTTAATTAAGTCTTTCTCTTCTCAAACGTATTGATGGGTGTTTAACGAAGGGAGTCATATACTCTCCTTTTTATAATTGATATTCTAACTATTATTTTAGGCAAATTATGTGCCATTAAGGATGAGTTAAACCATATATCATTATGCCAGATTTGATTACTTTCTAAGGCCTTAATATATCAATGTCACTACAGACCTGAAATCCTCGGTGTTGTTTATAGATGATAGCGTATATAAATTTATATGTTGCTTTGTTAAACTTTCCTTTGTTACCAGATTATTTTATAAGGCACATTTTTCGGCAGAGTGTGGAGGCCCCGACTCCAAAGGTTGTGCTTGGTTGTCGCTAGGCTCTATATGGGTTAACATTCGGAATACGCGAAACCATAACACCCTACCAACCACTTCTTCAGATGCCATATGTCACAAGCGCAGATGAGCTCATTCGTTCACTTTAAAGTTGATGAAGCTTCTCGTCCTTCCTAACGTTATCATTCAGCCAATACCACAGTTAGTCATATTTTATCGTCTCCTCTATTAGTCTATAAGTCGTAATGCTATGATCTCTTAAACCATCCCAAAGCTTTCGTTTTATTATATTATTTAGTTAGAAATGTCACGTGTTAAAGCATAATAAAGCTGTCCGCCTTCTTGTTAAACAATCCTAGATACGTTGAGAAATAGCGTCTAATAAATCCTACAAAAGTCAAATCATGTAAACGAATGCGAAAAGAAATGTATTTTTTTTCAAATCATTAATGTAAATCGTAAATGTTGTATACCTTCTATAATTTAAAACATAATTAATCTGCAGTTAATATAACTGCAATAAAACCCAGTTATAATTATTAAAATTCGTTAGATTATTTGTTATTTAAAATACCATAGCGTTCAGAATATAAGCCTCGTAAACTTGATATCTTTCATTAGCATATTAAGCCGCATTGCTTTGATTAGTTATTGATTTTATCAATACTTGTACTTGTATCTGCATATCCATTAATCCTTAAGTTATGTTGCATAGGTCAGTATGGAATGCGCAATATAAATATTAATTATGTGAAACCCAGAAAGCAATCATTATGTTTAATTAGATTCATGACATATTTAATCCTTTATATCATCCATTTTGTTTATATACAAGTTTAACCATATTATTAATATTATTATAAATAAATTAATCGTTTAATAATCTATTCTTTGGATATTTTATTCATTCATGCATGCACATCTGTTATTATATTGTGTCATCCCTTAGTTAATCTAATAGATCTTTCGTTTCTCTGCGGACACTCTGGGACGGGAATTGTTAGAAATTTCATTTGCTATCATCAGAAGTGTTGTTCGTAACGTTATAGATTTGTTTCTCTGCTGACGCTCTGGGACGGGAATTGTTAGAAATTTCATTTGCTATCATCAGAAGTGTTGTTCGTAACGTTATAGATTTGTTTCTCTGCTGACGCTCTGGGACGGGAATTGTTAGAAATTTCATTTGCTATCGTCAGAAGTGTTATTCGTAATGTTATAGATTTAGGGAATAGGCAATAGGGCGGGGTTCATGATTATTCCTGACTTATGTATCTCGCATATGATTGAACTCTAGGTACTTTTGCCTAGATGCTAGCTCTTGTTTGACGAACATACAATTCTGACCGGTACAATAGATAGAAGGCAACATTATGGACAAATTTTGACATTGAAATTTGATATTCAATGAAAACTGTTTTGTTAATAGAAAAAGTAAACAAGTTATTTGCAAGAGGATCTAATTTAGAACTATTTTAACCAGTAGGTGCTAATAGAATGAAAGAGTTATATCAGCCATATTATTTAAAGTTGAACTAGTTTAGTGGTCTTAAGAAAATATAATATTTACATTAATAATCAATGTAAGTATGAAAATTTGAAATATTAGACTATATATATATAAATTATAATTATTAATAGTGGAATAATATGCCTATAGAAAATTAAATAATAGAGTAAATATTTGATTATCGAATGATCGTAAGTTTGTTAACTATTTTTAATGAATTATTGACATGCCCATTAGACTCTATCTAAATATTGGTTAAGAAGTCTAAGAGTTACAACAGCTTTTACAACTACTGTGCTTCAGAAAGACTGAAGTCTGATTCCATTCTCTATGCAGGACAAAACTCACAGGCATAACAGAGCTGGTCTGAGAAAGGGAAAGGACCAGTGCAATGTTTTTATGACTGTGGGTCAGCAAAGTCTTTTAAATATGATTGAAAACATTTAAATATTTTTAAAAAAATATCTTATTTGCAGATATTTCCTATCTTTACTACAAATTTTGCAGGATTGTTCAAAAAAATAACATGAAAACTTTTGAAAGAAAAATTAAAAATTTTAAATTTATGAAATAAATATTTTTAAGATATTATTTAATTATTGCTTTAAAAATTATTTTTTAAAACATTAATTTGTTTTACTTTAGCATGGATTTTCATCTAGAGGTTTATTTTATAGAAATAAATAAATAAAACATGTCAAGTGTTTACCAAATATGTTAAATGACTAAAGCCATATTTTCAAATTTTTCTTGTGATAGCGCTGGAGTAAAATGTTTTTTAGTGTACAAATTTTATTTCATAGAATGGAAGGTGGGTGCTAAAATTTATCTTGCGCAAATGCACTTCGGGCCCACATGGTGGCACTCATGGCATGAATTGAATACATCATCTGTCGAATAACATTTAAAAAAAAAACTTTATTAACATGTCTGAAGCAGGATCAAGTAAACGGCCTCATTTTTACAACTTGCAAACATAGGAAGAATATTGTTTTGTGGAAATAAAGAGACATGCCATATGTCGTCAAAATAAAAGTCATAGATCAATTCATAGATCACATGACTCTATCTCTTAAGCTTGTAAGTTATAAACAGTGAGGATTGCCAATTCCTCTACAAGCTTTATGATAAATGCTTAGCCAGAGCCAGCACTCAAAATATCTCTGTCAGGAACCCCTCCTCAAACCCCTGACCATGGTTTCGTGCTTTGGCACTCCTCAGAGAGGTGTCAGGGTAGGTTCAGACACTAGATCTAAAAATACCAACCCAAAGCTAAGCACTTAGCTAAAAGTTATCTATTGAGTGGAAAATCTGAAATTTTCAGACATGTACATGTCTTCAAACCAGCTATCCAAGTCAAATAGCTATATGGGGCTGATGGATCTTCAGCCATGCCATATAGTAGTAGTCATAGCAATATAAAATTGCATAAGACTTTTTGGCAGAGACTATAAATAGTCAAAATAAAAGTCATAGATCAATTCATAGATCACATGACCCTATCTCTTAAGCTTGTAAGTTATAAACAGTGAGGATTGCCAATTCCTCTACAAGCTTTATGATAAATGCTTAGCCAGAGCCAGCACTCAAAATATCTCTGTCAGGAACCCCTCCCCAAACCCCTGACCATGGTTTCGTGCTTTGGCACTCCTCAGAGAGGTGTCAGGGTAGGTTCAGACACTAGATCTAAAAATACCAACCCAAAGCTAAGCACTTAGCTAAAAGTTATCTATTGAGTGGAAAATCTGAAATTTTCAGACATGTACATGTCTTCAAACCCAGCTATCCAACTCAAATAGCTATATGGGGCTGATGGATCTTCAGCCATGCCATATAGTAGTAGTCATAGCAATATAAAATTGCATAAGACTTTTTGGCAGAGACTATAAATAGTCAAAATAAAAGTCATAGATCAATTCATAGATCACATGACCCTATCTCTTAAGCTTGTAAGTTATAAACAGTGAGGATTGCCAATTCCTCTACAAGCTTTATGATAAATGCTTAGCCAGAGCCAGCACTCAAAATATCTCTGTCAGGAACCCCTCCCCAAACCCCTGACCATGGAAATAAACAGTGAGGAGTGCCAAAGCACGAAACGATGGTCAGGGGTTTGGAGAGGGGTTCCTGACAGAGATATTTTGAGTGCTGGCTCTGGCTAAGCATTTATCATAAAGCTTGTAGAGGAATTGGCAATCCTCACTGTTTATAACTTACAAGCTTAAGAGATAGGGTCATGTGATCTATGAATTGATCTATGACTTCTATGACTTTTATTTTGACTATTTATAGTCTCTGCCAAAAAGTCTTATGCAATTTTATATTGCTATGACTACTACTATATGGCATGGCTGAAGATCCATCAGCCC